>VRLP01010088.1:0-10708 GCA_009660295.1 Lophius piscatorius
CTTTATACATATGGATGAAATAATTATTTTTTATAATATAAACTGAAAAAAATAAATATTTAATATTTCTAGCTCAGAAAATTCCAAATTGTCAAAGTTCGAATCCCTTTGACGCCATAATTTGTAAATGAAAAATCTGAGCTTCGCGGGCAGGGCACGGGTAGTGGCCTCTGCGCGCGACAATAAATAAATAGTTTTATAGTAAAACACGTAGATATAAAAAAATTATTTCAATATTTCATTTAAAAATAATATTTTTTAATTTAAAGAAACTTTAATATCTACTTCTTACTTCTACCATTCTTAAGGTGGTAGCAATATTACCCATTACATATCCTTTACTCCAATCATTACCTGTAACAAAAACATATTTACTTCCATCTTGATTAAATATTCCAGCTGTTGGTGGTTCTTTCATATTTTCATTTATTATCTTACTTCTAGTTGATCTATCATGAACTACTACATATGAATCTGCACCTCCTGTGGCTATTTTAGATGTACTGGCTGGTGAAATATTTATGCAATTTATTGAATATACGTCTATTCCTGAACGATGGCCTCTGAATGAAAAATTTCTTCCTGGTGAAGTACATGAAATTATTTCACATCTACCGTCTATTGATCCTACTGCGAAAGAATCATTGTCATATCCTACATCTAATGCTCTTATCTGATATGTTAATCTTGTTGTTTGTGTGGATTGTTGACAATTATTTTTCAAATCAAAGGAATAAAGTCTGTTTCCAGCTATTGATGCTACTAATAATTCTTTTTTTAGATCCATTACAAAAATTCTATCTGGAAGATTAATGGTATGTGCTGGTTGTTGTGTTCTGACATCCCAGAATTTTATTGTTTTATCCCATGAACCCGTTACTAACATATTTTGAAAAGTTCTTATGGATCTTACACCATCATTATGTTTTATCTGTGTTGGTGTTAATTGACCACTATTAAGATCTAAATTACATACTGAACCATTAGTAGATGCTCCATATAAACTTCCTTCATAAAATGAGCATGAAAGTAATGGTGCATTAAATTCACCTTTGAGTTTAAAATCCAAATTAGAATCATAGATTCTTAAAGAACCATCCCATGAACTAACACCTAAATAATTGAAGGAAGGATGAAATACAATATCAGAAATAGTGTCATTTGGATTATTGTTAGCGTTAATTATTTTTGTTGTAGATCCAAACATAAGGGTAAAATATAATAAAAATAAAAAAACAAATAAAAATATTTTTAATTTGTAAAACTTTTAGGAATATTCTTTGATTTTCCTTTCCTTGAAAATATATGATTGTAATAAATAATAAAAAAATCTGCATAAAGTAGAGTTTGAATAATCCCAGAAGCAACCAGAAGTTGATTTACCTTTGCACCCCCTAAAAACTTTAAAATCCATCCAACAACATAAAGAAAACGATATGTTCCTAAAAGGAAGATATACCTACTAGTAAGAGTTTCAGATTCTCCAGTTTCTTGTAATTGCAATAACTGTGGAAGAATAGCCACAGCTTCCAATACAATAGAAAATGCCCATAAATATTCTATAAAATAACCAACCACACCACTACTCTCAGGCTTAAATATAAACGATAATACCAAAGCTGGTCCTACAATATACGTAATATTAAAATTATCTAACATAGGATCCCATGAATAATAGAATTTAAAACGTATCAAATAAATAATTATCAATTGAAAAACAATAAACGATACTTTCATGATAAATAAATACAATTCAAATATAGAACGTATATTAAAATACATTATATCCAAATATCTTGAAATAAATACAATGCCATACAATAACTGTGTTTTATAAGAAAGACCACTACATGATTTTGTATTCTTTATTTTTTGTGCAAGAACAATCATAGAAAGAACATGTGAGATATCACCAAGCATGCGTATAAGAAAAGCAAAAGAACTGAAGAAACCCATTAAGGGTAAAACAAAATATTTTAATTTAAAGAAGAAATAAATAAATTAAATAGAAACACGTAGAAATTGTAGTAAAGTATTATAATTTACTTTAAATATATAACTACCGAATATGTTTCATAAATAATATTTATTTCTTTAACTCAACAAATAAATGGATAGGACAATAATAAAGATGTCTTATCGAATAACAGGAATAATTTTAAAGAAATAAAATAAATAATAACAAATTAAAATGAAAAATAAATATGATGAATTAAAATAAAATTAAATTCTTAGACTGAAATAAATAAATGATAACAAATTAAAATAATAAGAATATTTTAAATATCAATTATATCAGAGGACATTAGTTTTTTATAAAAAAATATATTATAACGTTTAAAATAAAAACCATTATTAAAATAAATTATAAGATTTCATATAAAAAACAATTATTTTATTTTTGCTCAGATTCTTTTATTTCATTTTTTATTGCATTATAAAATTTATCGTGTATTGTTGATGGAATATTGTTAATAAGATATTCATGTATTTTAGAATATAGATCATCAAAATTAAGATTGGGATCTTGGTCTAAAAGATATGTAGCATATGATTGTAACTTTTCATAAAGATTATCTTCTTTAAGTAATGATTCTAAATGGTTTAAAAGTTTTTCTTTGTTTTGGGGTGTAATATTTATTTCTTCGGGCATAAGGATAAATTATATATTTTTTATTTAAAATATTTAAAATAAATATAAAATGTATTAAACATAGGTTAATATTTAATTAGATAATTATTTTAAATATTTTGTTATTTTTATTTTTCTTTTCTTTCGATAGAAAATAAAAAAAATATTATTTGGATGATGTTACATGTAAAATTATCTTAGCCTTAACCGGAATGTATTATTAGGTTAGGTTAATATTAATTTAATACTATTATGATATCACTGGGTTGTTATATTACAATAAAACAAAATAATATTTAATCTTTGAGGGTCTATTGCTATTCTATAACATCACATAAGAAATTTTATTTTTTAACGTAGCTTTATAAATGTTACATATAGAAAAATAATTATGATTCTGTTTATTAAAATGTATTTTTCTTTTATTCTCATACGTTTTAAATTATAATCTTTAGTAAAAATATTCTTATGATATTTTTTTGTAAATTTTTCTTGTACCGATTTGCTTTTAAATTACGTATTGAAAAAGAATTTAAGATAATATAAATTTTATAAATAATAGAATTTAGAAACACTATAATTTCTTATATATTTTTTAGTTATTTTGACATGTTTTAATGGTTTTAAAAGGGGATCGGTAATATTAACGTCATATTAGGTTAGTTTTGTCATTAATGGTCAAAATATAAATTTGATTTATTTAGCGAACCTTAAAAATATTATTTAAATTAAATTTTATTGGATATTCATTTTCCTGAGTATGATTTTATTGTAATTTAATAATATTATTAATTATAAATCTTTACTTATCTGATTGTTCAGTTTCTTATTTTCATTTCGGTAATAGATAATATTAGTAAAATTACCTTTCAAATATAAATAATAATTGTGATAACCTTATAAAGTTAAAGTTAAAAATAATATAATTTTATTATAATGATGTCAATTTAGCTACAATAACTTTATAGAGTTAAAATTATATTTATTTTTATTATAGAAATTATTCATATACAAAAAAAATGAATATTTATTCTATAAAATTATTATAACAATATTTATATGGAACATTTCCTTTTATAATATATTTATTTATAAATAGAATAAGATGTTAATTTTTTTTTTGTTTCTTTTAAAACCATTTTTAATCTTACTCAACCTTATTTTACTTTACTCTGCTTTATTTTTTTTATTTTTTTATTTGACATTTGAAAATTTTCCTTTTGTAGATGATAAAAGCTATATAAGCGAGACCTAACTATAAAAGTATGATAAATTTTTTTATTCTATTTTCGAAAATACTATGTGTTGTTATTGATTTTCCTAACCCATATGTGCCGATATATCCTAACAGAGAATATTGTATTGTAAGATATAATATGCCTTTCGAATTAAAACCACCATTTATACTTAAAATAGAGAAAAGATTGGCAGAAGTAAGAAAATTCAGAGCAGCAGAACGAGCAGCTCAAAAGAAAAAAGATAAAAAAAAATAATGAATGAATTCAATTAAAGTTAATGTAAAAAATCTTTTTAATATTCTTTTGTGTTCCGAGATGTAAAATCTTAAAGGTAATTTATGTGTATTCAGTAACTCTTTAATCGCAATTTCAATCCTGCTCAGTTATGATACAACCTATGTTGAAACTACTGATTTTTAATATATAATCAAACTTGAATAATATATTTCATTTTAAAAATATATAAATTTCATCTCACCTAATGATCCTATGATTACGATATTAATATATGGTATATATCATGATATTCTGAATTTTAGATAGAATTCGATTTTCTCCTAAATATAATATTAACAGACAGCCTAATCAATATATGGATTTAAATATATTAGCAAAGTATTATTTTAATCTAACAACGAGGTATTCATATAAAGTATGGCAAATCTATACTCTAAATCCTTATTTACTCAATTGCCTTCTTTTCTCGTTCTGATTTAATTATCTTATATATTTTTGTTTTAAAAAATTTTCTAAATGAAAAATTCCATTAAAGAATTACAATATGTGGTTGTAATTCCAGACCATCAAATAAAATAAATTAGACTGTTTTCATTGTTACTTTGTTGGTAAAAAAAAATAAATCATATAAATGAAAAAATATTCTTATGTTGGTTATTGTCATATACGAATATAAATAATATTATATTGATTAATATTTTAGAATAATATGATATAAGATGGTAATAACATACCGATCTTCAAAAATACGAGAACTGAATGCTAAATAATTATATTTTATTTGAGAAACATTTGAAAACGCTATATAAAACTTTAAAAAATTAGAATCTAATATTCTCTAGCCTAACCATGTATATTCATGTACCAACAATTAGAAATAACAGTTATAAATTGAATAAAATATTTTATTATCTTTTAAAATATATTAAAAGCTTTCTATTATCGAAATACTCTTTTTTTAAAGAGAATAAATTATTTTTATTTAAAAATAAAAGAAAATAAGTTATACTGTTAGAATTATTATATAACGTAAATATTGTACTGAGTTGGTTTAATTTATATTAAATAATAATAAATGTTATATGTATATAAGATATAAAAATATACATTATATTCTTATAGTATTTATATGTAAAATAGCATACAATCATTAATAAAATATTATTATTTATATTTCTATTATAAAAATAATATTTTATATTAGAATTTTAAAATGATAATTTCTTATACAAAATATTATTTTTATACCCAATGGTAAGAGATAAATTTAGGATAATATGTATAGAAACATCTATGGATATTTATTCCAATATAAAAATATTATTAAAAGATAGATATGGTGATTATATTAAGATGTATTCATTGTCTATGATAGAATTTATTAAAGAATTGGAAATATTGGTTATAAGAGTAAATTTAAATATTGTTAAAGAAATAAAGGATGTTTTAGAAATAAATAATTATAAATATATGATTGTAAGTTCAATTAAAAGAAGTAGAAAGTTATTAGCTAAGAAAATAAATCAAATTTAATAATATTATAGAGTAATATATATATTAATGTTCATAATCGTAAAATATATATATTATTTAATATGTCATATGGGTATAAATATATTTGCTAAATTTCCATATGTAATGATATTGTTATATCCGTAGTGTATTTTTATTCAATTATTTTTTGTAATATATTTTATGATGATAATAGATATTTTGCTTTCATTATTTGATAAAATATGAAAAAATCAAAAAAGACCACTAAAAATATACGCCAGGTTCAATAAAAGGCACATGCTTGATGTGTTTTGGGTTTAATGCTTATATATTATTATAAGTCTTTACAAAAAACAATATGTCAAGATTAATATATTTTTTGTATGTTTTTTCATATCTTGTGTTTCGTAGTTTTTTCGTAAAATTCAATTTACAAATAATTCAAACGAAAGAAATATAATTTTTTCAATATATTTTTATGTCATCTATAAGAAAAAAGTTGGACATTTAAAAATATCAATTAAAAAGTATATTCTTATTTTGTCATTTTACAAAATTTTTTATTAATGAAAATTTTATTTATCAAAGTGCCTTGGGCTGTTGCGGCCTTACCATGGTCTTTGACCTTCGGTTCCTTAAGCACATCTAAATTAGTACTAACTGGTTTCACTGCAGACATGCATTAATCCCACCTTACCTTATACTCCAGAGTATTATGATTTTGTGTCTGTTGCACGTCGCTGCCCTCCCATCTTTTAGGGAATCCCAACCTCTTTCGTTGCATAGTATTGGCCGAGTCATTAATCAATACGGGGATTGCAACTACATCAGCTAAGCATTACTTTAATCTAGTAATAGGTTCGTCATACAAGGCACAGCTATGCTGTACTATCGAACCCTCACCCACTCAACAACCTTTTTCTTCTCTTCTGCCTTATTATTATTTTTTTTTATTTTGAAAATTCTTCTGGATGTGGGATTCGAACCCGCCATGCTTGGGTTTTGTTACCATTCCACGACCACCGGGCCAAGCGGGACTGTCATTTTACAAAATTAGAAAAAATCATCAGTATTCGAATTTGTTTTGTCATAGTTTCGAATGCCATAAAAACTAGATAATAAACGAGGAACACATGAAAATTTCAAAAAATTATGTACTTATTGCCTTTTATTTGAATTAGAAAATGTGTTCGAAGTTCACTAGTAAAATTTAGTTATAAAATTATAATAATATATGAATCGAAGGTTTTTTCATCCTTCCGTAGAAAATAAAGTAAACACATAAAATTGAAATTTATGTTATGTTTTTAGTAAAACTTTTATTTTTAGATGTTCCTTTTGTTCTTTCCATGTTATTTGTAAACCAGTTTATTTAAATAAATAAAGAATAATATGCCAATCAACTAGGAAGCGAGATAACGCAACAGTTTCAAATTGATCTTAATATTATATAATTAAAAACCCATGCTAAAATAGTTAAAATAAAGCGTCAAATAAAAAAGTATTATTTTTATTATTTTGATGATATCATGTATAAATGAAATTGGAAAATTGAAATAAATTGAATTTTTTTATTAATTATATAAAAAGATATATCGAAAAAGTATTACATAGTGTTTTATAAAGTTATATTCATATAAAAACGTGTTTGTAATATAAATAAGTAAGGTGTTTTTATAATTACGGCCAACGTATAAATTAACATCGTTAAAAGTTTACGGTTAATTGAAAAAGGTATTAAATCAAGTTGATATTGAAAAGTAAAAATACAAGCTTTAATTATATTAACACAGATAATTAAGATTATAAAATAATTAGGAAAATAAGCATTATTTATTTAAAAAGCTTATTTAAACAGTTGAAAAGGTTCCATCTATTGAGTTTGACTAGTTGATAACTAACCAATCATTGTTAGTTATTAATATCTTCTTTTATTAATAGATCGTTTCGATCCGCTATTTAAAATAGAAGTTATTCTAAATCCTAATTTGAAACTTTGATATTTTATTCAAAATATATAGAATGTATCCTACAATAGATTTTGAGAAATTTTATAAGAATATCCAATTAAAAATAAATATAATTAAGTTTTTTCTTACATTGATCAATTCATCGATATATAGTAATTCATAAAAGAAATTTATTTATGCATATTATTTTAACCATGTTCTACATGTAAATGAAAAGGATTCTCGTCCAACAATTATTGTATATGATTTTTTTATTATAATATTTATTGATTTATTATTCTTAAAAATAACATTAGCAAAATAAATATCTTTCTCCTCGATAAATTAATAAAAAAATAAGAGAGAATTTTTAGTAAAAATTAAAATTGTTTATAAAGTTATGATATCCTTTAATATGCTTTATTTTTTTTCCGAGGCCGTGTATAAATATATTTCTATTTCTTTAATAAATATCTTAATAAAATATTCTAAAAAAAATAAAAGAAGATTTTTTATAAAATAAATAAATAATATTTTTGTATTTTTTATTTTCACAGACATTTTATCAATTATATTTATAATTATCGTTGTATATAACATCTTAAATCTTATAAATTATTTGAAAAATCCGTTAATTTGACTTACTCCCTTCCTTATTTAGTTAAGAATGTCTCACAAATATTTTATATTTTGTGCTTGAAATGTTTGACAGCTTCAATTACTATTTCTGGTAATTCAAAATGTCTTTTTATGGTATTATTTTTCGATTTCTCCTATTATATTGAAGAATTTTTTTTTGAAATTCTTCTTATCATATAAAAATAAATCAATTTAAATTCTAAAAATTGATAAAAAAACTATATAAGAAAAAGAAACCCCTTGCTTTTATGAACTTTTTATTAATCTTTTTCTCGGTATTGATGAAATGTGTTAGATATGAGATAACACGCAGTGATTATGAAGATATTAAGGAATTAATATCCAAACCACATGAAATTGGTTTATATGATGAAATTATAAACAACCCAGATTTTTCATGTTTGTTTGAAGTAGAAGAAGCAAATGAATATAGCAAAATAGTTAGCATTATTAAATTAAATAATATCGATTCAAAAACAGATAATAATATATTTCCCACAATATTCTGCAGCATCAATAATATTAAATATTTAACACTTATTAAATTAAAATTATACAAATTGCCCAATCAATTTGAAGAACTTAAAGAATTAGAATTTTTAGATTTAAGTACAAATAACTTTAAAGAATTTCCCCAAGTTCTATTTTCATTGTCAAAATTGAGGATTCTCCGTTTAAATGATAATGAATTTGATATAATACCTTCTGGAATAATTAACATGATTAATCTTGAGGTATTAAGTATTGAAAATTGTTATAATTTGACAAATATCAGTTTAAATTTATTTAAATTAAGGAATTTAAAACAATTAAATTTATCACACAATCACTTATTGTTTAAAAACAACAATTTTATTGCTTGCCCAATTTATTCAGACGATAAAACTTCCACGGAAAAGGAAAATAATGATTCTACAAACTTAGTGTTTTCTGAATCCTTAAAAATCTTATGGATTAATAATAATAGTTTGTGCTCGTTCCCCATAAATTTCCTCGGTTTTATTAATTTAGAACAATTAGATATTTCCTCCAATTTATTCAAAGTGATACCTCATGAATTAGATTCTTTAGTCAATTTGAAGGTATTAAATATTTCTTTTAACCATATTGAGAAAATAATTATTGAGAATGGCAGGTTTAATAATTTATTAGAGTTATATCTTGAATGTAGTAAAATATCTGAATTATCAATTTCTGATAATACGTTACAAAATTTGGAAACACTTAATTTATCTAATAATAATTTTTCAAAACTTGATAGAAATATTTTTCAATTAAAATGTCTAAAAAGCCTATTAGTATTTGGGATCATATTTACTGAAATTGAAAAATTTCCTCATGAAAGAGATGATCTAATAAGTCTTACTTTAACTCTTAAAGACATAAGCGTATTATCTAATATTTTTTGGTTTAATTGTATAAATATATTAACTGTTTGTTGTATTAATAAATTTGACGGTGAAATTAATATATTTGAGCATGTACCAACAAATTCTAAAATTAAGCATTTATCTTTGTATAAATGTTTCTTAACAAGTATACCTCGTGGTATTTCAAAACTCATTAATTTAGAAACTTTTAAAGCACAATTTAATCGAATAATTATCCTGGAAAATGTTTTTATGGGTATGACTTCATTAAAATGGTTGGATTTATCTTTTAACCGAATAACCAATATTGACAAAACTATATTTAACATATATACACTTAAAAATTTGAATTTATTTTCTAATTATATAGAATTACTTCCTTCTAATATCAATAATATGAGAAACAGAAATTTACAAGTTGATTTATGTATGAATCCTTTGCATTCAGGAATTGATGTAGATTTACAGAATCCCGAATTAATATCTATTGACCAAGTAAATCATGATATTTTAAGAAATATCAGATATGATAGAATAAGAACATTCAGAATTCCAGAAGACGCAAACTTTGATTTAGATGTTAAAAAATTTTACGAGAAACTTAATATTCCTACTAGAGAAAAATTAAATTTAGAAAAAATAAAATTGTGTAAAACGGATAAACCACAAAAGCATACAAAAACAAGAAAAGAAATAGAGGAAATGTTACAAAATATTTTTAAATATATAACATATAAAAGAGAAGAAAAATTGGCTTTTTTAATGAGAAGAATAGAGGTATATTATTACTATGAAAATAAACCAGAATTAATTCAAAATTCATATAATGATTATCAAAAAAGAAATTCAATCATCGATCATTTCGAATTTATTGTTATAGCAACAACTGAAATGATTCCAGAAAAACAAGAAAACGTAGAAGAGGTGTTTGTTCGACTTTTAGATCAATTAGGATTTAAACATAATACCATTTATAGATAATGTTTCTTGTTTAGATGGTCAAGAAGAAGTATTTATAGCAACATATATATTTATAAAGCAAGGCGATGATTATAATTCTACCGATCAGAAAATAACAGAAATACTTGCGAATCTTAAATTTGAAATCCTTAAAGAGATCACTACTGGTAAAAACGAAAGGGAAGAAAT
>VRLP01010089.1:0-10698 GCA_009660295.1 Lophius piscatorius
CTGCTATAGGTTTAGACTGCTAGGGGATCTCCCATGATGCACTGAGCTTTTCTCTCTTCCTCTCTCACTGTCCCTCTTTATACATCCCTCTCACTTTAATGCATTTTACCGGATTATTCCATGTTACTGGATTAATGCATGTTACTAACTTGACTTCTTCCCTGGAGTCTTTGTGTTTTCTCACCCTGTAAGGTCACATGGCTGGTGACTGGTTCTGCTGCTGTGGAGCTGCTCGATGTCCACTGATCACAAGATGCTCATGATGATGATTATAATTGTTATTATTATTATTATTGTATAGTATTTCCCCATAAGCTATCGCTAAACGTTACATTAATATTAATGTTATAATCAACCTGGAAACCCTGCTGCTGCCGAGCCCGACCATGGAGAGGTTGAAGAAAGTGGATTATAGCTGATTCAAATGCTGTTTTTCCCCCCATCTGTATCTCTCCACACCCATGTCTCTCTCTGTCTCTTTTTTTTCAAACCCGACCGGTCATGGCAGTAGGCCGTCCACCCTGAGTCTTGGATCTGCTCGAGGTTTCTGCCTGTTAAAGGGCATTTTTTTCTCGCCATTGTCGCCAAGTGCTTGCCAAGGAGGAATTTGTTGGGTCCTGTAGATAATTATATAAAGAGTTTGGTCTAGACCTGCTCTTTCTGGAAA
The DNA here is from genome assembly GCA_009660295.1 of Lophius piscatorius. Taxonomy (NCBI): domain Eukaryota; kingdom Metazoa; phylum Chordata; class Actinopteri; order Lophiiformes; family Lophiidae; genus Lophius; species Lophius piscatorius. The sequence continues at coordinate 668 of VRLP01010089.1, forward strand.
GCACCTTGAGACAACTGTTGTTGTGAATTGGCGCCATATAAATAAAGATTGATTGATTGATTGATTGATTGATGGATCAATACATCATGATACCTAAGATTGTAGATGTGGAAGAGTAATTTAGAGTCGACGAGAAAGTAGTCTATACAAGTGAAAACATTGTGTACGAGTGAATGAAAAGAGTAGTCACGGTCTGTAGGATGGAAATATCTCAACATATCAGACAGGTTTGAGTTATTAATGTTTGCGTTTAAAAAATATTTTGCATTCGAGTGTGAGATACATTTTTTAGAGTAGTTATCCATACAGGGGTCAATTAAGATCTCCTTCAATAATAAGGTTAGAGTGTGATATGTCTGGAATAAGAGAGAAAACATTCCTTAAAAAAAGGCGGATTGTCCAATTTAGGTCTGTATATATTGACCACAAGTTGCAGGAATAGAGTGAATTTCCCCAGAGACAATCAGATAAAAACCCTATATATATATATATATATATATATATATATATATATATTTCTTGAGAATCTGTAGCAAACCAATCACCCCCCTCCGCATTTCATCAACAATCGAATTCTAAGAGTATCTATTTGAGTGTTTTTGTTGTGTGTTGATAAAAAGTATCTCATGATTAGTAATGATGTCTACTTACCTTTTTATGACATTTTGGCTCTTTAGAGATTCTAGATCCTCTTCCAATATTCTCCTTGCATGTGGCCAACATCTTTTGGATGGAGAGAACTTGATATATATTAAGCTGGGATGTCCTTCCCAAATGTGACTGACTTCCTTTTTTCCCTCAATAATGAGCAGCCAATATCTGGTATGAGCTTTACCAACTTTGAAATTTCCAACGGCACAATTTCTGCAGATGAAGTGGAGAAACAAGCTGATAATAAACTGTCCACCTATGTGTGCAGCTCTACACCTGTGTGATACAAGTGTAGAAGTTGTGATAAATCTGTTCTCTTCTCTACTTCTGTAGTTTTTCTGTCTAGTCGTTCACAAGACTAACAAGGAATCCTGATGTGCAGACTTTTATCTGTGGGCCACTGCTAAGTACTGAGGGACCACCAGTGTTCGTATGAGTCTTTAGCTCCAGAATCCCTCACAAACCTTGAACCCAATTATGAAGGATTAGCAAATCATTATGTACAAATGCCCCTTGTTTTATAACATGTAAAGAGGATTTTGTGATTTTGCTCCAGCCGGCGGGAGTCATCAAAACAACTCAAAACAAACAGCTAGGAGTAGCTATGATGATTATTTTTGCCTTTAAATTTATGATAAAACATTAAATATCATTATGCAGTAGCAAGTGCCAAGATCAAATAATAGTAGTCAAAGTAAATTACTCATTATTATAATTATCATTACTAATATTTATATTATTATTATAATCTCTTATTCTCTTATGGGTCACTTTCAGGAGATAACATTGGTTATGGAGAGTTTGTTTGCAAGTTATATGCTGTTAGCAAGTAACATGAGGTAAGATTTGTGCGATATCGTGCAAGAAATAATCGTGCTGGGATTAATTGACGGTGAATTTAGGTAGGTTATCTGTTGGATAGGATCGAGTTATTGTACAAGGTTATTGTACAGTGTTATAGGGGCGGCTGTCTTGAAAGCAGTCTCCAAATCGGAAGATCAGAAGGTAGCTGGTTGGAGTACCAGCATGGTCTACTTGTCATAGGGTCCTTGAGCAAGACCCTGAAACCCCAGCTCCCCGGGCGCTTCAAGGGGGCTGCCCACTGCTCCCTCAGGGATGGGTCAAATGCAGAGAAATAATTTCACTATGTTGTACTATGTATGGCTGTATGTGATCAATAAAGGATTTCGTGTTCTTCTATAGGTCTGGGCAGGAAAGATTTCCTTAAACGGTCCTTGTTACAGCGGAGCTGGAAGAGTCTTTTGGAGAAGGAGCTCCACGGTCTGTCCAGAAGTGGTGGAGATTGGTGGAGAGGTCTAAGGTGGGCCAGGACTCGCCTCTCCATCGCCTTGGAGAGGGTTCGTAGTCATGAATGGCAGATGGTGACTTCTTTGGAACATGGACCACGCAGGAATTCTTCACAGATCTAATAGGCATAGGCTGCCACTGGACAAGAGGAACATGGCAGGGTTTTATCGATTGTGTTACGATTGAGGTCACCGGCAATAACTATAAGAGCATTTTGGCGCTGAGTCTGTAGTTTGGTTACAATGGAGTGAATGACTTCAAACGCTGCTTCCCCATCTGTGGGCAGAGTGAGGTAAACAATGACTACAAAGGCGGACGTGAACTCCTTTGGCAAATAATAGGGGCGCATTGCACAGCTAGTAGCTCAATGTTCAGGGGTTTTACTGAACATTGTGTAAGCCTACCGTAACAAAAAGTGAAAAAAGTAAACAAAGGGCTGAAAGGAAAATGAAAAGCTACAGCAGGCCATTGCCACTTAATTAAGACAAACAAAACTTACACAAGCAAGAAAAATACAGATCAAAAGTATCAAAGTGACGAAAACAAGAACGGATGGGAGCTGCTGCAATGGTCTGCCGCCTAGCTTGGTACATGCTAGGCTGGCACAGGTAAAACATTACTCTATAGACTAAATGTCAGACCTTCTGTTTCTTCTTCCCTTCAGTGAGAAGCTTGGGTGAGCAAGTGAGTGTACAATGGTGTTTTACAGGAGTGGGTTCTGATGTGCGGAGTGTGCTGACCAACTGTCTTACATCTTCATTTTGCGTGACTATAAAGACCTAGTTTCAACAGCACCACCGTAAATTCTGCTAGTAAGTGACACCTTCCCGGTTCCTGAGATCACAGACCCTGCCTCTGCTGCTCTGGATCTTAGTAAAACCGATCTACACTCATGCTCTCTTCACCCAGCCAGTCAAAAGTCTCCAGCCGCCTTCACGCTTCACTGACAGATCACATCACTAGCCATGGAAGATCTATTGTAAATAAATATGTTAAAACTTGCCTTGTTTGTTGTCTGCAACTTGGGTTCCGTTTTAACCTTTAAACTAAATAAAGGGGCCTAACACTGATTCTTGCGGAACTCCAAAAATAGACTTGATATTCAATTGACTTGAACATACTAAATACTATACCCATTGTAATATGGTCACCTCTCTGGGTTGTATACACAGTAGTGCTTGAGTTTGAGTTTTTCATGAACTATCACCTTTTCTATTTTGTTTGTTATTGTTTTGTTATTCCTATGAAATATTGTTGTGTGTTTTAGCAAACTTTCAAAGTCCAAGACAGATACAGACCTGGTATTATATTGTTTATGGTATTGGGGTTTAACTTCACGATAATAAATCCTTTTCATAAACTTTAAGATAAAAGTGTTTTGATCTCAAATTTTGGACTTGTACATTGACATGTTGGCCCAGTTGTGTGCGTTTGTTAAAAGGAACGAACAAGATCAAGGAGAGATCAAGACATCTCTGAAGACTATTCTGTTTGATACCAGACTGTGATATGTTCATGGAGTAGTGAATGGTGTTAATTGTGCAGAGTCTGACAGGTCCGTTTAGGTTTCCTCCGCAGTACTTATTCATACACTGATGCATTATGAAAACTGAGTGACATAACAACCGCATGTGGACAGATCGTGTTAGATTAAGCACTCATAACTGAATTAACATGCCCGCTGCATAGTTGAAAGATTAGGGGGAATGCATTCGATTGAAATCCATGACAAGAATAAATTCTCGGACCATCTAATTTTGTATTTCAAAAACGTATGATCATTCGGATAAAACATATATATAGTGTTTTGTAGTTTGGTAGACTGGAGAACTTATTGAGAGAAAAATAATGGATGCCTTTGGAGGTAATGTGAAGCATCGAAGTAGGTAGACATTTCTACATTTAATACTTTTGTAATTTTCTTTGCAGATACCTTGGCTCCTCCAATTCGCCCATGCTGTACCCAGGCACAGAATCTGCGTTCATGCACAGGCGGCGCAGTCGTCACATCCCAAATTCCTTGTATGGATGAAAAACATGAAAGGACCCCACCCTCTGGACATCTTACCCCTGGAGGCAGGAAGGGAGGTTGTGGAAGATTTGAATTTATTTCTTAAATTTGCTGGTTTTGACTGTGGTATGACCTATGTATGTACGTAAAGCATAAGAATTAACGACTTATGCTTTAGCTTCATTTGAGCTAATGATAATAATAATAATGAATGTATTTGGTATGGCACTTTTCAGAGAAATAATTTCACAAAGTGCTTCATATAAATAAAAGAACAATCCATAAAAACATACAACCAATAAAAACAAAGAAAAATGAATATGCAAAAAGATGTGACACAATATAGTCACAAATTACAGTAGATGACACTGTCATTGTGTAAAATGCAAAGAACACCAGAAGAATAAAAATTAAAAGTGTATCATACATGTAAAGACTAAATCACCAAATTCAGCACCCTAGGTAAACACAAACATTTTAAGTAGAAATAATGGCTAGTTTGAACAGGTGTGGCTTCAGTAGCTTTTAAACATTTCAATGGAAGCTGCAGATCGTATTCCTGGTGGAAAAGAGTTCCAAAAAGTATGAGCCAAAAGTTCAAAAGCATGAACTCCTTTTCTTTTTAATTTGGAGCATGGGATTGTCATTATGCCTGGTCAAAAAACCTAAGAGAACTACGGGGGATGTCAGGGAAGTGAAAAACAATTCAGGTGCCTGACTATGAAGGGCTCTGAATGTAAGAATGAGAATCTTGAACATAAATCTGAAATTGATATGAAGCCAATGTAAAGAATGTAGGATGGGTGTAATGTGAGTTGATTATCTGGATCTAGTTATCACCCTTGCAGCTGCATTCTGAACCAAATGCAGACGATGTAAAGAAGACTTGTTCAGACAGGAGAAGAGAGAGTTCCAGTTATCCTGGCATGAGAAACAAATGCAATGAAGAGGTAGAACTTAAATGTCTTTCTTGGGTTTTATTCTTCTTAAAGAAGGTCAGTGATCATACAGTGCAATACAGTCTGAAGAATATGACCCCAAAATGATAGTGGATGTGTTATTATTTTCTAAGTCTACATATCCGTAAGGGGTGGCTCAAAACAGGTTAGACCAGTTCTTGGGATCAGAACTGACACAACAACTGTGTCCTTGACTAGAAGAACAGTTGGATAAGATGATATTATGACTTGGTACTGGCTGACATGCAGAACAGTGAGGTCAGAATGAAGGCAGGCAACAAGCCTGCAATTAATGTATAGTAATAAATATTGCTATAACTGTCTTTTTGGGGTTTTTTGTACATGATGACAAAATAAATCATCACGGAACTAAATACAAATAACTGAGCTTGAAGGGCTTGAATTTGTTAGGACAGAGCGCTTAACTTTTGCCTTCTGTCCTCGTTGGAGCAAAGTACTTTACCTCGCAGTTTGCTCTTGCTGGTCCTTCTCCTTCAGCCTGGATTGGTTTAGGACAGCAGGGGAGAAGTCATCATTTGGCTCAGGGACCTTCTTGCAGTGAGAGGGGTGTACCCAAGTCACTCTCTCTGCAATCTTTATCGCAGTATGGGTGGTCAGCAACACCCAGAATCGACCAGGTCACCTCCTGGACCCGGTCCATCTCAGAATGGATCTCAAACGTCAGATCTGGAAGACGATCTGACGAAGAGAAGTACCAGAAGTGCGAGAAGAAGAAGGGGAAGAAAAAGAAGAAATACAAGAAGAACAAGAGGACTATGAACGAGAACGTCGAGACGAACGAGAACAACGAGACGAACGACGAGACGAACGACGAGACGAACGACGAGACGAACGACGAGACGAACGACGAGACGAACGACGAGACGAACGACGAGACGAACGACGAGACGAACGACGAGACGAACGAGAACGACGAGGAGAAAGAGAGACCTACCCGTCGAGTAAAATCGAATGGTCCTCAGTGGCGTACGACAAACAGGACAGAGAGTGAGAGTTGAGCCGACGAGCGAGCACTAGAATGACTCCAGGACCCACGCCGTACGCGGTGTCCGACGCCCGGGACATCGTCTCGACATTCCGCATGTTCGTCACAGCGATAGACAAGGTCATCCTGGCGATGACAAATCTGAGGGGTTTCGGAAATACGGAGACACCTGGAAACCGATGGACGCGCCCGACCTGCGCCCCTACATAGGGCTGCTGATCTTGGCAGGCGTGTACAGGTCCCGAGGCGAGGCCGCGGCCAGTCTGTGGGACGCGGAGAGCGGAAGGGCGATCTTCCGCGCTACGATGCCGCTCAAGGTCTTTCACACCTACTCGAGACTGCTACGATTTGACGACCGCAAGACGAGACCCGAAAGACGCGCGACCGACAAACTGGCGGCCGTACGCGAGGTCTGGGACGAGTGGGCGGCGCGACTGCCCTACCTCTACAACCTGGGGCCTCGCGTGATGGTGAACAAGGAACTGGTTCCGTTCAGAGGTCGTACACCACACTTTCGGTCGCGTTGTCGCGGCCAAAAATTAACAGCACGGTTGTCTTCTTCCTGGATCAGGTGGAGAAGGTCAACAGCATCATTGAGGCCGGTGTTACCGTCAAAGATATGTTTGTGCCGGTACTGCCGTTAACGCTGCCGGCAACGAAGATCTCTTTGTCGAATGTCCCGCCATTCATCACTGCCGGTTTTCTGTGTAAGGAACTGGCGAGACACGGCACAGTGGTCTCAACTGTGAAAAAGCTCCCGTCGGGTTGTGAGTCTCCGCTGTTGAGGCACGCAGAGTCTCACCGGAGACAACTGTTCATGATCCTGAACAACCGGGACGAGCAACTCTGAACATTGTCTGCGTTGACGACTTTGATTACGTAATTTTTGCGACTTCAGTAGTCATGAAATGTTTCAAATGTGGTGAAGAGGGGCACTTTGTGAGAGGAACCGGTTCCCTCGCTGTTCCCAAGGGATCCGGTTCCTCGGGGCGGCCGGCTGTTTCCGAGCGATCCGGTTCCTCGGAGCGGCCCGTTTTTTCCACTTGCTGATGCTGAGTGTTCCAGAGTGGAGGAGAACTAGCTCAGTCAAGCCCAGATCGGGTTAATAGTATAAACGGTGAAAATGGTTGTAACATTGTGACTGATGATCTTATTGAGGTCGAAAAAAGTAATGCACTGGTTGATTCTGAGATGGTGGTTGATGAACTGGTAGTTCAAAAAATCAGACCAAGTCCACGCAAACGCCGCAGCAAAATAAATAATGTGCCGAACCAGGCAAAGACCAGCAGAGTAAGTCCAGGCAGACAGACAGGTGGGGAGCTGCGGGCAGACAACAGTGAGAGCGAGGAGGAGTGTGTGTCTGACAGCAGTGAGGTGTCCCTGCCCAAACTTGGCTGCAGCCAAGATAAAAAATGTTACTCAGCAAAAATGCTGCAATCGTTTCTCAAGGAAACCAAAAACATGAAGGGAGTTAAGGTGGAGGAACATTTTCCAGACCTGGAGGTTTTTTACAACTCTGCCAGATTCCACATGAGACACAAAGAAGAGTCCAGTCCCACTGAGCAGGAGATCTTCAGGCTGAAGAAACTTGTCTCTGGTTTTTAAACACCTCTCTGATGATGGACATTTTTAGATTGGGAAGTCTGAACATTAACGGAGCCAAAGAGGCAAAAAAAAGGACAACAGTCTATGAAATGGCTAAAATGAGACACATCGACGTGCTCTTCCTTCAGGAGACACCCAGTGATGTCAACAACGAGGGAGACTGGAGGAGAGAATGGGAGGGAGACGTGGTTCTGAGTCACAACACCGCCCTCAGTGGAGGAGTGGGTCTCCTGTTCTCCAGAGCGTTCACTCCAGTCTCTCTGGAGGTGGAGCACATCGGGCATGTTTCTCTTAGCCAGAGCTCGCTTTGATGCTTTTACTTTTGTTTTTGTGAACATCTATGCTCCAACCAACGGGGCAGAGAGGAAGTTGTTCCTGGGGAAAATCAGTGATAAGGTGAACTAATGTAACGCGGAGGATTTTTTAATCTTGGGTGGAGATTTTAATTGTATTGAGAATGAGTTTTTAGATCGCAACCATGCAGAGGCTCATCCAGCTTCCCAGCATGCTCTGAGGCAGCTGGTCCACTCTCATGGCCTGGTGGATGTGTGGAGAAGGATGCACAAAGACTCCAGACAGTACACATGGTCCCACCTCAGAGAAGATCGGCTCTCCTTGGCTCGACTCGACAGGTTTTACACTTTTAAACACCATTTTAATATTTTTAAAATGTGTAAGATTCTGCCTGTGGGTTATACGGATCACTGCCTGCTTCTGTGTCATGTTTTCATCAGAAATGTCTCACCTAGAAGTGCGTACTGGCACTTTAACTCCTCTTTGACCCTTGATAAGAGCTTCAGGGAGGCTCTTTTTTCAGGGAGGGTTTTTCTCTGGACGGGTTTTAAACGGAGGAAGAGTGACTTTACGAGTCTTAAACAGTGGTGGGACCATGGAAAGACCGAAATTAAACTCTTGTGTCAGCAGCACACCCTCAACGTCACCCTCAACATCACCAGATCCATGAATGACCTGGAGAAGTCTCCGGGCATAGACGGCCTCACCGTGGAGTTCTATAAAGCCTTCTGGGACATTTTAGCAGCTGACCTCCTTGATATGTTCAATGAAAGTCTGGTTCTTGGTTCTCTGCCAACGTCCTGCCGCATGGCCGTCATCACCCTCCTACCCAAGAAGGGTAACCTGCAGGACATCAAGAACTGGCGCCCTGTGTCTGTCCTCTGCACGGACTACAAGATTCTTTCCAAAGCCTTGGCCAACAGGCTGAGGGAAGCTATGGAGCAGGTCATCCATCGGGACCAGACGTACTGTGTGCCCGGCAGGTCTATGGTAGATAACATCTACTTAATTCAAGATGTTCTGGAGGTCTCCAGCTCATTTGGGATAAACAATGGTCATATTTCTCTGGACCAGGAAAAGGCATTTGACCGCGTTGAACACGACTTCCTCTGGAAGGTCATGGAGAGGTTTGGGTTCAGCGCAGGTTTCATGGCTAAGATCCGAGTGCTGTACAACGGCATTGAGAGTGTGCTGAAGGTCAATGGCGGTCTGTGTGCTCCTTTCAGAGTGCATAGAGGCGTCCGACAGGGCTGTGCTCTGTCTGGTATGCTCTATGCACTCCTACAATACGTCACCGCTACAATAGAAGGTAAATTAGAGAGATGGAAATGGTTGCTCCCTCAGATGTCCTACAGAGGTCGAGTGCTTGTGGTCAACAACCTGGTAGCCTCACTTCTCTGGCATCGACTGACGTGTTTGGACCCCCTCCTCAGGCTTACTTGCCCAGATCCAAACAAAACTGGTAAATTTCTTCTGGGATGGTCTACACTGGGTTCCAAAGGGTGTGTTGTTTTTATCCAGAGAGGAGGGGGGACAGGGCCTCATCCACCTGGCCAGCAGAAAAGCCACCTTCAGACTGCAGTTTGTGCAGAGGTTCCTGACGGCGCAGTAGGACCTAGTGTGGAGAGAGGTGGCCAGCTGCATTCTCAGACGTGTAAATAACCTGGGGTCGGATGCTGCTCTGTTTTTAACTGAAGCTAAAAGGTTAAAGTTAAATGGGTTGCCTCCGTTTTATCAGGGTGTTTTTAGATCTTGCACTTAGAAGCAAGTTTCAAACATAGATATAGTCAAATTTGGTCTAATACGAAGTTTTTTTTGTTTTTTTACCAAGTTTCATGTGTATTTCCACTGAAATCACAAACATTGTAATTTTGGCCTTGTCTCGCTGACATAGGTCTATTTTTTACAAACATGTGTCATTTAGATCCAAAAGCACTTGGAGGCAAGTTTCAAACATAGATATAGTCAAATTTGGTCTAATACGCAGTTTGTTTGTTTTTTTTTACCAAGTTTCATGTGTATTTCCACTGAAATCACATACTTTGTCATTTTGGCCTTGTCTGCCTGAAATTAGTCTATCTTTTACAAACGTGTCAATAGCACTTAGAAGCAGGTTTCAAGCCTAAATATAGTCAGATTTGGCATCATTTGAAGGCACACAAGGTTTTTACTAACTTTCATGTGTATTTCAGCTGAA
>VRLP01010090.1:0-10692 GCA_009660295.1 Lophius piscatorius
CAGGCTTTTATATAGTTATTATTTTATTTTTTATTGATGCTTTTATCTGCTTTTGCTTTGTAGCACTTTGAGATTTGATCCAAATGTAAAGTGCATTATAAATTAAATGTATTATTATTATTTATTATTATTACATGCACACACACATACACACACATACTCACACACATACACACACATACACACACACACACACACACACACACACATACACACACATACACACACACATACACAAACACACACACATAAGACGAAGTTGAAGTTGAAGTTGACATATAGGTGAATATACCTGTCTTACGGCGTTTAAAATAGAATAAAGTAATAAGCCGTTTGGAATAGTAATGTCACAATATGGCATTTGCTGCCTTTGATCCTTTGATGTTTATTTGGGGCAGGATTTCACCATAATCCAGGTTACTGTTTGGCCTTGTTGCTTTGATGTTTTCCACTTTTGTGCCTTGTTTCTCTGATGTTTTACACTGTGGGGCCTTGGTCCTTTGATGTTTCAGACTCTTGGGCTGTGTTCCTTTGATGTTTTACACTTTTGGACCTTGTTCCTATGATGTTTTAGACTGTTGGGTCTTATTTCTTTGATGTTTTTCACTAAGTGGCCTTGTTTCCTTGATGTTTTAGACTGTTGGGCCTTGTCTTACTTGCCTAATTACTATAACTATAAATGAGAGGTTCTAAGTTGACGTGAAGGGAAAATGGCATAATTGAGATTTTCTTCAGTCGTTTTTCACTTCTTCATGTCTGGCTCTTAAGTTTAATGCTGCTGGGAAGACATCAGCTGGACTGTTGTGACAGAATAACGGATGAGTTTCAGCAGGATGTCAGAGGAGGAGATGGAGGGAGACCAAGAATCAAAAGTTGCTTCCAGCTGAAGGACCTTGATGCACTGTAAGAGCAGAACTTCAACAAAGCCACTAGAAACCACTGAGTGAACGTAAACCTCTGCCACGACTCAATAGAACCCAAAGTAGACGCTTCTATGATAACATTTCATGGAAACCCATCCATCAGTATTTCTGCAACTGTAAAAATAGAAACAGACAGACAGACAGACAGACAGGGAGAGAGTGAGAGACGACAGACAGGCAGACAGGTAGAAGGACAGACAGACCATCAGAGAAGAAGGCAGACAGACAGACAAAGAGAGAGAGAGACGACACACAGACAGACAGACAGACAGACGGACAAACAGAGAGAGAGATGACAGACAGACAGACAGACACACAGACATACAGACAAACAGAGAGAGAGAGAGAGACGACAGACACACATACAGACAAACTGAGAGAGAGAGAGACGACGGACAGACATACAGACAAACATACAGACAAACAGAGAGAGAGAGAGAGAGAGACGACAGACAGACAGACAGACAGACAGACAGAGACAGAGAAAGAGACGACAGACAGACAGACAGACAGACAGACAGACAGACAGACAGATGACAGATAAATAAACCATGATGAATGTATCTTATTTTTCTTTCAAAAGAAGAATCATCTTACTCTAATAAAACCTCTCCTCCTTCTTCTCAGTCAGATGTTGCAGCTGACACTGAGCTGGTCTGAGCCAGGAACAAGGTGGTGGTGGATGGTTTGCAGAATATCCCAAAACCAGGAAAAATATCCCACCCCATGACAGGTTACCATGGTAACTACATAATATATCCCACCTACTGTAAGGTCACCATGGTAACCAGGTTTTCAGTCTATATATCACAGTATATCTTTATATAAAGTAATTCAGTCTTTGAATTATAAACGAACCCACCAACAGGGGGCGCTGCGCTGCTGTCCGACATCAGGTCTCACCTCTGGCCTGATGTGGCGCTGATAGAGTGATGGGGGTGTGTCTCTGTCAGGACCTCCCTGGAGGAGGTTGGACATCTGCTGTCTCTGAGATCTTGTCACATGGCAATTCCGACTTAATCAAGTCTTCTCCATCTCACTCTCCCTCCCCCTCCTCCTCCTCCCTCTCTCCATCACTTTCTCCTACCTCCTCCTCCTCTGCAGCCTCTCCTCCTCTATATCACATACATTTTTACTCCTCGCTCTTTTCTCCTTGACTTTGCCTCTCCTACTACCCCACCCCCATCTCACCTCCCCCAATGCCTCCCCTCCTCCACCTCCTCCCCTGCCTCTAGGTCACAGGGAGCGAATCTCACCTTCTGTTCTGGAGTCTTACTTAAACTTGAGTTCTGTCCGCCGGCCTGCAGCAGAACCTGCACCAGAGCCCCAGGGATCCAGAAGCTCAGGGGAGCAGAGGGAGAACATGTGAGGAGAGACGCTGCAGAGGAAACGCAAAATACCGTGTCTGAAGAGGGGGGTGGGGGGGTGGTGGGGGTGGTGGGGGGGTGATCTTCTGCTGATTTTCTGCTGATTGTTCATTTTCCATTGGAGAGGAGGACATGGGTTTTTAACAACGGACATAAAATGTTCTGGTGTTTTATTTGTCATTCTTTGACTTCAGAGGATCAATCGGACATTCTTTCATTTTGTTTATTGTTTATACGACAAACGTTTTTTTGTTGTTGATTTGTCGTTCTGCTGACAGACCTCATCAGTCCAGACCCGTCGGTCCTTGAGAACCTCTCTCATGCATACGCTTATCAGCCGTAACATTGCAACCACCTGCCCAATATCCTCTGCTGCCAAAACATCAGAACCAGCATGAAGTTCTTCCGTAGATCTTCTGTGGCTTCAGTCAACGCGGACTGGACTTCACTCCATGGTGGTCTTTCCTCAGAATACTTTGGTAGGTTCTAGTCACTACAGGCCCTGAACACCCGGCAACGTATTCCATTTTACAGTGTATTAGGTTAATGTGACCTTAGAAATGACCTCAGAACTCAAACATCTGCAGAACCTGATGGGAGTCAAGTTTGAAGTTTGTTTAGAATGATTTTATTAAAAATATGTTATATTAATATTTATCAATGTTGTTTTTTTTTGCTGAAGGACATCACGTTTGATCTGGAAGACTCATAGGTTGTAACTTTATTCACTTGTTTTGATGAACGGCTCTAAATCGATCGATACGAGATCAAAGCTTCAAGCTTGTTTGTTGGCTGGGATTCTTTTTCTGGATGTCAATAAAAACAAAATCTTAAAAGAAGTGAAGGAAAATTTAATTGAATTGGCAGACCTTAAACACACTGCAACCCTGTAATAAAATAATGAATCAACTTGTATATGAAAACATTTACTTTCATTTATAAAGTCTGATGTACATCAAACACCTCAGGTCCAGCTTCATGCTGGTTCTTCAGGTCCAGTCTCTGAGCTCAGAGCTCCAAACTGCCAGATTCATTCATTTAAGTTGCATTGAGATCTGGTACTGGTACTACTCTTGTACATTCGTCTGGCTGCTGTAGTTACTCGCTACTTTCCAAGTTACTTCTCATATGACTTTTTTATGTCCTTATATGTTTGTGTCAGATCTTCTGCTACTTCATCAGAAAACTACAGAACTAAAGAATTAAACTGACAAAACGTCTTGAATTATCAAAGGTGAAAACTGACAAACTTGATTCAACTTTTTAACAGCAGAGAAAATAATCACATTACCTCAACCTTGTCTGTGATAGTAATCCAAAATAATCCAAGAACACTGAGAGGAATACTGCACTATGAGTACTTTTACTTCTATACTGCAAGTAAATTCTACTGAGAATACTCCTACTAGTGTGGTATGAGTACTTTTACTACAGTAATGGATCTGAGAAATGTATCCACCCCTGCAAAAAACTCCTTCTGCTATTTAGTCCTCGGAAAAAAGTTTCTGTAAGATGAATGACAGTGACTCCATTTAGCCTCCTTCAGATCTCCATGACTCCTCCTGCAGATCTCCATGACTACTCCTACAGATCCCCATGACTCCTCCTTCAGATCTCCATGACTCCTCCTGCAGATCTCCATGACTCCTCCTTCTGATCTCCATGACTACTCCTGCAGGTCTCCATAAAGCCTCCTGCAGGTCTCAGCGCCATTTAAATTTTTTTTCACTAAACTGGATATTCATTCAGTAATATCTGCAATGTCTCCAGCGCATACCTCCATCTCTCCAGGTTGTCCTCCACCGGCTCCCTGCTCTCACTACTGATCACAATGTCCTCCACCAACATCATAGTCCACAGAGACTCCTGCCTCTGTGGACTCCTGCCTGACTGCCTGAATGTCCATCACCATAGCAAACCAGAAGGGGCTCAGAGCCCATCCTTGGTGCAGACCCACTGTGAACCCACCAACATAATTTTGACTAGCCGTAAATCCGACTCAAGCTATCTACACAGTTCTTATTAGATATCTTAAATTGAGTTTAGTCTAGTCAGAATGATGTCATAGATCTTGGACAGGAATTAAGACGTTGATATCTGTCATGCTGGTCCTGGAGTCACTCTGAGCGAAGGAATGGGGGACCGTATGTGACCACCTGTTTAAACTAAAGACTAAACTAAGCCTGCTGAGGAAAAGCACAGCTTTATTCTGCCAACCCCCTCCTCAATCAATTCAACGTGGACCTAAACTCCTGAGAAGCCCCTCCACCAGGAAGTGCCGTCAGTCCCACTCACCCATGGCGAAGAACGGGATCCCCAGGAGCGTTGAGTTGAACTTCCCGTCCGATATGAAGAAGATCCCTGCTGCGGTCACGTTGGCGATGGAGATGGTCAGCACCCCCAGGAGTCCCAGGAACGGTTTCCCCCTCAGGCAGTCCCTCATAGAGCTCGAGATGGTAGCAGCCAGCAGCACTAGCACCAGGCTGACCAGCACCTCCCCCTTGGCCAGAATCCCCGTCTGGTGGAAGTCCCTCCACAGGCTGAAGGAGGTGAGAGACTGGATGTGGAGCTGGTCGGTGGCGTGGGGGACTTCAGCCGTGGACAGCCGGTTGACCAAGGCGCAGAATTCACTTTCCCAGCGTTCTGCGATGATGTCCTGCACCACGGGTCCATGGTTCCGGAGGTAGTAAGTGATCTGAACGGCACGGGCAAATTTGACCTGCTGGTCGCGGCTGTTCGGTGAGAAGGAGACGCCGCCCAGCTGGTGGCCGATGAAGGACACCCGGCCATCCTGTGGAGGAGTAGAGATAAGGGAAATGAAGAACGCAGACAGTTGACCATTGATGTCACAGATTTTCTTTTTTACAGAGGAGAGATCTTTTTCCAACCCCATCATACGTCTTACACATTGATTGAATTCCTTGGACCCATAAGTTCTCTGAAAACCGGCCAGTAAACAGAGAACTGTAAAAACTGGAATCTAAGCGAGATGAAATATCTTACACGTTTATTTCATGTGTGAGTAGATGTTTCTCCTCAGTAGTCGGTTTCTATGGTGGATGGTTTCTCCTCTTTGCTTTTCAAGGATCTTAGTCATGGATTAAAACTCCTTAGGGAGATTTTATTCTTGGTTCTGAGTTGGTTCGTGCTGGAAACTGGAACCACCATCATCGTCATCAGCTGTTTAATCAACATCTCTTTTCCTCCATTTGGAGAAGATCATTCTCAAATCTTTCCTTGGATTGAGGTAAATGTTCTTGTTTAAAGATATATTGTCTCATATGAAGCCTCATTTCAAGATGAAGGGACTCACATTTACTGCTGTTGAACAGTCTAAAATATTTATCTTTGAATCGAGATAAATGTTCCTGGTTTTAGTCCGGCTACACTATTTAAAGATTTATGTCCAAAGGGCCGACTTGTTTTCAAACAATCCTGGAAAGTCAAATTTTTTGTTGTAAACATTTTCTTTGTATTAAGTAAAACAGCCAAGATTTTACTACTGTTTTTTCTTCTTTTGAAAGAGATCATTAAAACTCTACAGTTTGGAGAAATAAAAGCTTCATGCTCAAATCAAATACTTGGAATAAGTTACAAAGTTCAAAAATAAAATGCTGAGAATTTCTCCCAATCACAAAGTGTTGAGTGGCAGCCGCTTCCTTCTGTGTTCTTGAACTTAGACCATTCAACTTTCTCTAAATCTCATAACCACTGTTTGAAATTCAAAAAGTACAAGCAACAGTTATTCTGAATATTATATATTTTATAAATACCTTTTGAAAAAAGGAACACAAAGATAAGATAAGATAATTCTGCTCCAAAATTACAAAAACAGAAGTTAGTAAAGACAATAGAAGATCAAACAGGTGAAAATGTAAAAGAATAATGTGTAAAAGATGAAAATACAAAGCAGTACCTGAGAATAACAGTACGCCAATGAGTATCGTACAGTAAAGAAATACTGCTCGTAATAATACAGTAAAGTAATGTGACAAGTTACAATGAAAAAGGAAGGTAACTGTTCGTACATGTAATGATAATCACAGATGAGGAAAATGATTGCTTGACTTTTCATGAGCTGCTGTAAATGATTTGGATTTATTTACAGTGTAGAGCAGCTGTGGACAGACATGACGGGCCGCTCAGGCTCTAACGACTGAATTCATCTCATTATGAAGAACAATCGAGTTGTTCCAGGGACAACAGGAGGACATAAAGAGATTGAGCTTGAAGAATTGTTCAGAAAAGTGACGTGTTGAGTTGGAACGGCAACTGGGTCGATCAGAACCAGTCTGAGTCTGTCAGGAGGAAAACACCAACAACAGCCTGAGGGGTGTCCGAAGTAAGACTAGGATGTTTCCAAGGTGAGGCTCTAACAAACCTGCTGCAGAGACCAGAGAGGATGAGATGGGTTAGCTTTTGTTAACTCGCTTTAACAAAATGAAAGATTACTGTGTAGTGGCTAGAATATCACCTGGTTCTAACCCCAACAGACCAGTAGTACCTGCACTCCTGGGGATGTTCTGACCCAGTCCTTTAGCCATCACAATTTGGCCCTTGTCACTCAGATCTCCATGCTGGTCCATTATATCTACTCCCAACATCAAAAAATGTTCAACCGGTGCAGGATATATCCCACCCTCTGATAGGTAACCATGGTAACCAGGTAATGTATCCCACCCACTGACAGGTAACCATGGTAACCAGGTAATGTATCCCACCCACTGAGAGGTAACCATGGTAACCAGGTAATATATCCCACCCACTGACACGTAACCATGATAACCAGGTAATATATCCCACCCACTGACGAGACATTGGATGAAAGAATCTGAACTCCTGCTGAAGGACATCAGGTTAGATCTGCAGCTCATGCTAAAAATAATCGATTTTGTTCTAAATAATCGAGTTTGGTTTCAAGATATGGAGATAAATTCCCCTGATTGTTCCCAGAGATTTCTGTGAACAATTTATTGTGGATCATTTGAAACATTTGACATCACAATGAACCACTGCAGGAGTCCTTCATTATTGCTACCATTCATAGATCCACAGGTAGCTCCCTGTTTCATCATTCATCATATAGTTTGTGTGTGTTTGTGTGTGTTTGTTTGTGTGTTTGTGTGTGTGTGTGTTTGTGTGTGTGCGTGTGTTTGTGTGTGTGTGTTTGTGTGTGTGTGTTTGTGTGTTTGTGTGTGTGTTTGTGTGTGTGTGTTTGTGTGTGTTTGCGTGTGTGTTTGTGTGTGTCTGTCTTTGTGTGTGTCTTTGTGTGTTTGTGTGTGTTTGTGTGTGTTTGTGTGTGTGTTTGTGTGTGTTTGTGTGTGTGTGTTTGTGTGTGTCTGTATTTGTGTGCGTGTGTTTGTGTGTGTGTTTGTGTGTGTGTTTGTGTGTGTGTGTGTGTTTGTGTGTGTTTGTGTGTTTGTGTGTGTTTGTGTGTGTGTTTGTGTGTGTTTGTGTGTGTCTGTATTTGTGTGCGTGTGTATGTGTGTGTGTTTGTGTGTGTGTTTGTGTGTGTGTGTGTGTTTGTGTGTGTGTGTTTGTGTGTGTTTGTGTGTGTTTGTGTATTTGTTTGTGTGCGTGTGTTTGTGTTTGTGTGTTTGTGTGTGTTTGTGTGTGTTTGTGTGTGTTTGTGTGCGTGTGTTTGTGTTTGTGTGTGTTTGTGTGTGTTTGTGTGTGTTTGTGTGCGTGTGTATGTGTGTGTGTTTGTGTGTGTGTTTGTGTGTGTGTGTGTTTGTGTGTGTTTGTGTGTGTTTGTGTATTTGTGTGTGTTTGTGTGCGTGTGTTTGTGTTTGTGTGTTTGTGTGTGTTTGTGTGCGTGTGTTTGTGTTTGTGTGTTTGTGTGTGTTTGTGTGTGTTTGTGTGTGTTTGTGTGCGTGTGTTTGTGTTTGTGTGTTTGTGTGTGTTTGTGTGTGTTTGTGTGTTTGTGTGTGTTTGTGTGTGTTTGTGTGTTTGTGTGTGTTTGTGTGTTTGTGTGTGTTTGTGTGTTGGGTAATTGCTGAGGGAGCTCTGACGACATTCGCTTTAATTTCATCTGTGCAATTTTGACAAAGCTGGCATACTTGAGGCATACTTTTTTATCTACTAAATCATCTTACGCAGAAAAGGTTTGTCCATAGATGCAGAGGAAGATCGTCCGTAGAGGTAGAGGAGGATGGTAAATAGAGGCAGAGGAGGATGGTCCATTGAGAAGGAGGAAGATTGTCCATGGAGGCAGAGGAGTATGGTCCATAGAGGCTGAGCAGGATGGTCCAAAGAGCCGGAGGAGGATCTTCCATGGGGCAGAGGTCCATGGAGGTAAAGGAAGACCGTCCATAGAGACAGAGGAGGAGGGTCCCATAGACGCAAAGGAAGATTGTCCATAGAAGCAGAGGAGGATGGTCCATAGGGACAGAGGAAGATGGTCCATAGGGACAGAGGAGGATGGTCTATAGGAAGAGAGGAAGATGGTCCATAGGGACAGAGGAGGATGGTCTATAGAGACAGAGGAGGATGGTCTATAGAGGCCTTGCAGGATTTCTCCATAGAGACAGAGGAGGATGCTCCAAAGAGACAGAGGACGGTCCGTAGAGGCAAACGAAGATTGTTCATAGAGGCAGAGGAGGAGGTTCCATAGAGACAGAGGAGGAGGTTCCATAGCGACATAGGAGGATGGTCCGTAGAGGTAGACGAAAATCTTCCATAGAGATAGAGGAGGATGGTCCATAGAGACAGAAGAGGATGGTCAGCAGAGGCAGAGGAGGATGGTCCATTGAGAAGGAGGAAGATTGTCCATTGAGGCAGAGGAGTATGGTCCATAGAGGCAGAGGAGGATGGTCCATTGAGAAGGAGGAAGATTGTCCATAGAGGCAGAGGAGGGTCCTCCACTGTTTTAGAGAAGCGAAGTAACTGGTTTATATTTTATTTTTGGAAAAATATTGAAATTTAGATTCTAATCAAGGACACCCACAGGACTGGAAGAAAAAGGCAGAATGTGGGAAGTGGAGAGCAGAGGAGGAAAAAGTTCTCTCACATTCTCTGGAGGCAGGACTTACTAGATCCTTTCAATGGATTTTATTCTGCTTCTTGAGGGGAGGGGGTCGTGTCGGACAAGACGGAGAATTATCTGAATTTTATTCCACTTTTATGGCTCCCGTTAAAAGCTGTAGTTGATGAATGAAGCTGGAGTAAAGGCCAGTTATTATCTGTCATTCAAACCTCTCTCGCTTGTTTCTCACTTGTTTAGCCTTCATTTCCTCCACCTGTCAGATATCAGCTGATCCAATCAGTCACATGTTGCCGATATCACAATGACGCACCTTCATCTTTAGTCCATCATCTTCATCATCTGCGTCTTGTAATAACAAATTTACCCATAAAATGTGAGTGTTTGATTTAAGTCGTAAACAACGACTAAAATAAGTGTTCTGAGAAAATAGTTTAATTAAAGCATGTTTAATAAAAGATCCCGCCTCCTTCGACGCCCGTCACCTCCTCCATCATTTAAAATAGGACAAATGTAGAGAAATCTTTTTTCATTTTAACAAGTCTGAGTGATTAAAGTTAACGACTTAAAGCCAACCGTCGGCATGTTTGAGGAGACACGTGAGGATCGTCGCACCAGGACGCTTTATTACTGCCGCGTCCTGGGGGGCCCGTCCCCGGTCCAATCCCAGCTCATCTCCTGCAGCTCTTAAACCATCAGACGTTCCGGTGTTCTCTTGTTTTCTCCGCTCTCTCCTCACATTTTATGATTTATTAAAAAGAATGGGGGCGTGACCAACAAAGACCTTCACCTGACATTGCCACCAAAACTGTCCAATAACTTAATTCAATTCCAGCGTCCTCATGTATGGAGGAGGAGCCTCATCTTGTCAGACATCAGATCATTATTGGAGATAGAAGATCAGGCAGTAATCCCGCCGCTCTCCCTTTTACAAGTATGACATGATTCAATCAGAGCTACGGAAGCTCAGAGCTGCCACACGCTCTCATCAGAATATATATTATATTATAAATATCAGAAGACAAGAGCGATGACTTTGTCCGGACGTCTGTCAGTTAGAGAGCATCACCCAGCACTCTGGGTTTGTTAAACCTGAGCTGAGGGAAACTCTGGGTTTGTTAAACCTGAGATGAGGGAATCTCTGGGTTTGTTAAACCTGAGATGGGGAAAACTCTGGGTTTGTTAAACCTGAGATGAGGGAATCTCTGGGTTTGTTAAACCTGAGATGAGGGAAACTCTGGGTTTGTTAAACCTGAGATGAGGGAATCTCTGGGTTTGTTAAACCTGAGATGAGGGAATCTCTGGGTTTGTTAAACCTGAGATGAGGGAAACTCTGGGTTTGTTAAACTTGAGATGAGGGAATCTCTGGGTTTGTTAAACCTGAGATGAGGGAAACTCTGGGTTTGTTAAACCTGAGATG
>VRLP01010091.1:0-10687 GCA_009660295.1 Lophius piscatorius
TATAAAGACTATATTTATATACAGACTATATTTATATACAGACTATATTTGTATAAAGACTATATATTTATATAAAGACTATATTTATATACAGACTATATTTGTATAAAGACTATATATTTATATAAAGGCTATAGTTATATAAAGATTATATTTATATAAAGACTGTATTTATATAAAGATTATATTTATATAAAGACTATAGTTATATAAAGACTATATTTATATAAAAACTATATATTTATATAAAGACTATATATTTATATACAGACTATATATTTATATACAGACTATATTTTTATATACAGACTATATTTATATAAAGACTATATTTATATACAGACTATATTTGTATAAAGTTATATAAAGACTATATATTTATATAAAGACTGTATTTATATACAGACTATATTTATATAAAGACTATATTTATATACAGACTATATTTTTATAAAGTTATATAAAGACTATATATTTATATAAAGACTGTATTTATATACAGACTATATTTATATAAAGACTATATTTATATACAGACTATATTTGTATAAAGTTATATAAAGACTATATATTTATATAAAGACTGTATTTATATACAGACTATATTTATATAAAGACTATATTTATATACAGACTATATTTTTATAAAGTTATATAAAGACTATATATTTACATAAAGACTGTTTTCATATAAAGACTGTATTTCTATACAGACTATATATTTCTATACAGACTGCGGGTTTAGGGCGTATAAACCTGACCTCAGACTCCAGAGGGTTAAACAGAAGAGTAAACATCCTGACACAATCGTCAGCCGGGGACAGATTCATGCTGTCATCGGCGATGATGTCATCGCTGCTGAAGCTCACACACATCTTAAAGTTTCAGAAGGTGCGTTCAGGGGCGACACCTGATGTCAGCGGAGTCTCCGTGTGAGAGAGCGGAGCGAGCTGGAGGCCCAGGCGGCGTCGGTATCTATGGCATCAGATGAAGCCGCCGGGGGGGGGGGTCTCTGGAGGCCCCGGCTGCACAGGCCTCTGACACCTAATGCCACCGGCTGCAGGAGCGCAAACACTCGCCTCCTCCTCGCCGCGCTCCTCCGGGACCCCGACTCACTGTTGCACTCAGCTTGCATCACTTGAGAGCCGAAGGAAACCAAAACCCGGCGTCAGAGAGAGACGGGGATTAAAGAATCCTCGTCCCCCCGCCAGGTGGAGAGGAGACTTTCAGAGGATCAGAAGGCCGGAACGAGAGCAGCAGATCCAGATCCAGATCCAGATCAAGATCCAGATCCTGATCAAGATCTGGATCTGGATCGGTGGCTTTAGTGTTTTTAGAAGAGCGGCGGTCTCCTCCTGGGTCCGTGTTCAAGCTCCTTCAAGGTGGTCTACATCCACACGTCAGGAGGTAAGACCTTCAGACCAGAGGAGGTCAGAGAGGTGAAAGAGGACGGTGAGAAGCAGAAGAGGAAGTCCACCTCTGAATGTCTCCTAGTCAGAGTCTGGACCTGATCCCTCTGAGATGCTGTGGTGGACCTTCCTGCTCACATGACCTCCAGTGTTTCTGCTCTGAAGCGGTTCTGGAGAGAAGAGTGGGTCAGAGACTGACCTCCAGCTGTCAGGAGGTTTGGTTGCAGATGTTTCAGCAGGAGGTGGATCACATCAAAGACGTTCCGTATCATGTTTTGGGATCTTTGGTGATTCCCAAATCTGACCTAAAAGTGGATGTGGGCCGTCAGCGCCCATCATCCCGTGACCCCAGACCCCCGGCGGCAGAAGCTACCTCCTCCGGCAGCTTGAATGTTCTGCTGATCTGATGTGCCTTCAGGCATAAATGTATAATTGTCCGGCTCGTGGAGAAGAGGTCCACTCGTCTACTTCACGTCAGAAGTCGCTGCCTAAATGCCGGTAATTGGATGAATTTCCGTGGCCATGCAAATAAAGGCTAATTGCCGCATCCACTCAGAAATTCCCCACCATCTGGAAAATGAGAGAGTGGCCCTCGTCTTCGCCACGAGGATCCCCCGCAACAAATCCTCCGCTCCTCTTCACCCGGCGCTCACGTGTCTCAAACATCTCATGGACTTGGTTCCTCGCCAGGAGGAGTCTCTCGCTCTCCCAAACAAACACGACTCAATATTGAGTCAAGCTGTCGTTTGTTAGCGGGCAGCGAGACGACGGCGAGCGTCTGGATCAGAGCGGGGCGCAGCAGTAGAGCGAGAAGTCAGGAAGGAAAGCGTTCTTTAACTCCATGAGGCATTCATGGATTCATGTATTCATGCATTCATGTAATCATAAACATCTTCTCACTACGAGCGTTAGAAGGTAACGTCACCTTCAACCTGAAGCAATGATTGTTGTACTGGATTTTCCTCTTCCTGCCTCTGAGCGTCACTTCCTGTGTTTGTGAATCATCATCTAAACATCAACAAGGGATTTTTCCAAAGAAGATAGAAAAATGATTTTATAAACGATAATGAGATTTTGTATTAGTTCATATAAACCCGGACCCGTCCTCCTCTGCCTCCATGAACCATCCTCCTCTGCCTCCATGAACCATCCTCCTCTGCCTCCATGAACCATCCTCCTCTGCCTCTGTGAACCATCCTCCTCTGCCTCTGTGAACCATCCTCCTCTGCCTCTGTGAACCATCCTCCTCTGCCTCCATGAACCATCCTCCTCTGCCTCTGTGAACCATCCTCCTCTGCCTCTATGAACCATCCTCCTCTGCCTCTGTGAACCATCCTCCTCTGCCTCTGTGAACCATCCTCCTCTGCCTCTATGAACCATCCTCCTCCACCTCCATGAACCATCCTCCTCTGCCTCTGTGGACCATCCTCCTCTGCCTCTATGGACCATCCTCCTCTGCCTCTGTGGACCATCCTCCTCTGCCTCTATGGACCATCCTCCTCTGCCTCTACGGACCATCCTCCAACAATGTAGTTAACGAACAAACATTGCGACAATATTACGAGTCAAGCTGTTGCTCATTAGCGGGCAGCGAGATGCCGGCGGCGTCTCCATGACTCCGCCTCCATGACACAAACCGATGTGTAGCGACGTGACCCGCCGCTGAAGGAGCGTTTCAGGGTGGCGGGTTAAACTGAGGAAGACGAGGCAGATGAGATGAAACGATGGCGCCGTGCGACATCTGAGGACAGGAAAACTCGCCAACGCCAAATGCTACCAAATAGCGTCTCTTTGCTTGTAAAGAGGGAATAATTTGTCTCCTGACAGGAAGTACCAGAACCGTCTCTTTATTATCGCCACTATTCTTCTTTATTAAGCGGAACACGGAACATGAACGCGGCGACATGTCAGCTCCTGCAGTTTCCTGTGTAGGCGATGTTGTCTACATCCACTTAGGTAATTAAGAGCGTCGCAGCGGCGCCGATTTCAGCGCGGATCAAACGGCGGCGCGTCGATACGGGAAACAAAGGAAGACTCGTCTCCGCCGACTCTCTTATATCATAATCCCTGATCCTTCAGCCTGATTAAAACATTTCAACGAGGAGCGCGGCTGCCTAGCGTGCTAGCGCCGCGGAGAGAGGCTCGGCGAGGAAATATCACAGCTCCCTCATTAGCGAAGGGGGATTTTCCTCGGAACGTCTCAGCCGGCACTTTGAGCGGAGCGGCTGTATTTACATTTAAAAGATCCAAAGTGTTCGTCTGAAGCTCGCTGCCTCTTCGCCTTAATTGCTGGCTTCAGTTGTCCATGAATACATCCACTTTATTACCGGCTCTCATTACCGGACGGAGACGGAGGAGAAAGTCTCCTCCGTCTCCGTCTCCGTCTCCGTCTCCCCCTCCTCCTCCTCCTCCTCCTCCTCCTCCTGGGGCAGGAGCGCATCAGAGTTCTCCCAGTGGCCAGAAGACACAAACAATCGGGAGGATTAGAGCCTAATCCTGTTTTTACTTTCATCCGCCACATATTCAGAGGAGAAGTTCTGTGGAGCGTGGAGTTCTTCCAGAACCCGCTCCGTGGGAGAACAAGAGGAGCGAGGGTAAACAATGCGGCGGGACGCGGATTACAAGTTCAGGACGACAGGAAGACGAGGAAGTTGACGGCAGAGTCGGGCGCCGCCGAGTAAATAGGCAGCCGTCGAGGTGGAGGTTCTGTAGACAGAACCACGGGCTCAACGTCAGGTCCAACAAGAACCCTCTGAGATCCACCACGATAGACTTCTCACGCTTTCATCGGCTCAAGCTGCTAAAGATCACCTACTTCATCAGCCATAACATTATAACCACCGGCCTTATAGCCTGTAGGTCCCGCTTTACCGCCGAAACATCACGACCCAGAGGAGGTCTGGACCGGTGCTGACCTCTGAAGGTTCTGCTGTGGTATCTGGTACCAAGACGTTGAACTTGTGAGGTGGAGCCTCCACGGATCCGACTCGCTGGTCCAGAACATTCAACACATGCTGGATTGGACTGAGATCTGGAGAAGGTGGAGGTCCAGTCAGCACCTTGACCTGGTTCTGCAAACATTCCTGCAGTGAGTCAGGAACCATCATCAAGTCAAATAAAACATGTTTGTTTAAATGTTTAGAGTTTTACATTTATTTTCTTCTCTTTTTTGTAGGAACCCGTTTTTTCCTCTCAAGAATTCTATAGAATGTGAACGGGTCACGGATCCACCGGGATCAAGTGGTCACAATGTTATGGCTGACAAAATATTCGGTCCATCCAGGATGTTTCGGGTCCCACAAAGTTGCAGAGATGTAAAAACTTTAAAAAAACAAGATGGTGCAGAACGCTCATGGTTTGGTTGAATCTGCGTCGTCGCCAGGACTTCCATTGGGGACTAAATATCTCAGTATTCATCGTGTCCCTCCAGCGCCGTCTGAGTTCTGACTCTATCCACTAGAACGACGTTTTTGTCCCCTCTTTGTTAAAAAGTGGACCATCGAATGCGTACGAGTGGTCCGATTCTTCCGGGCCCCTAAGAGTTCATTACTGAGTAATCCAAACCCGCGTGTATCACTGCTGCACCGCCTGCCGGTCCCAGAGGGGAGATTGAGACCCCCACATCAACACAGGAATGACCCCCCCCCCCCAGCATCACGCAAACACATTACAGGCCGGAGGGCGGCAGCTGGGGGGCGTCCGTCAGCAGGAGCAGCACATGATCACACGCTGGCGTCCAACGACGCACAGAGTTGTTTTAAAAGTGACGTCCGTGTTGTTCCGGAAGCAGAGGAACAGAACCGGTACCGTAAACAAAGAGTGGGTCGGGGGCCGACGCCACATGAGAAGGAGACAAACGGGGGGACGGAGCTCCTGCAGATGTCCCCCTGGAACTCCTGAGGATCGCGTTGCTCCTTCAGAAACCTGAAGCTAAAGCACCATGAAAGCGGACAAATCTGGGAGCGTCGGGTCGGCGGACGCATGAAAGGCTAAAAGTGAGTGACGAGTAACATCTGGCAAATGTTTGCAGGGTTTACATCTGCATCCTTTAACACGTTCTGCCGAGGCCGCGGCAGGCTGTGTTGTCTAGCTGTCAACACGTCGCTCAGCCCAAAGCCGGGGGATTACTCAGGGGCTCGCCGCTGTCCGTCAGAGGCGGAGGAAACCTGAACGCTCGCGGCGAGCGGAAAGGAGTCTTTAAGCGGAGGCGAGTCCCACCGGTCCAGCCTCCGCCGCTGCCACCGGACCAACTCTATTAGCATGTATCCACGCCGCGGCTGTCCGCGCGCCCTGCTCCGAGTGTGATTGACAGGCGACGACGGTGACGGGCTACTACGCCCTCAGGAGGTGGAGCGGCGGTCCACTCATGAGGGGGTCCACGGTTCGATTCTCCGCCGTCCGGGAGTGGAAGCCAGTTTGCTCAGTGGCGCCTTGAACTGCTCTGGGTCCTGGTTCTGGACCGCACCGGGGTTGGCTGGTAGGATGCAGGGGGTTGGGGACTTTTAGGGGATGGACCGGCGCTGAGGCGGCGTAGGTCTAGTTTACGTGTGGTTGTTTTTAAGGTTATAACGTATAAATAAACTCTGACTCGACACAAACCACCCACTCACAGGATGTGGTTTTAAGCCCCGCCCTCTCATCAGGACCGATACCACCCTGGTTCTGGTGGGGCCGTTTACACGACGACAGTTTTGGAGGAGGTCATGTGATCGATGACGCTCGATTGACGGGTATTCTGATTAACTTAAGGTAAATGTGGGCCCCGGAGGAAGAGTCCAGATGAAGAGGTTCTGAAGGGATCACGGGTTAACATGGATACAGGATACAGGAAGTTCTTGTGAGGAACCGAATGATTCAGTTGGATCTGGACTCTTTGGGTCGGAACAAGAACCGAGTTCCAAGGTCCAGATCCAACTGTTAGGACCTCAAATACAGACCAAACAAGGTCCAAACATTCTTAGACATCAAAGATCCGTTGGGTTCTGGCCTCAGACGGGTTCTCAGACCACCTCCTGACACGGACCCTCCTTGCTCTTTATACTCCTGTGATAGAGCGTTTCCTCCAGAGGTGATGCATGATGGGTAAAACCCCCCGGTAAATCTCCCGCGCCGAAGGTTCTGGAGTTCTGCTTTTACTGCGTCTCTCCTCCATCTTCATCTGGTTGTCTTCATTTCCTCTCGCCTCTCCTTTCTCCCCTGACACCTGGGATCCATCTCGCCCCGCGCCGGCCCGTCATCCACATCCCCTGTAAAAGGCAGGAATAGACGCGAGACCCTAAAAGTTTATGGCGAGAGCCTCGGTACCACATGCCGTTTCAGTAGCGGCGCTGCTAGCAGGCCTGCCGATTTATGACTCATGACACGCACATATTTAATTTGTAACCAAAAACTTCCTCTTCCCCGCCGTCCCCTCAGAACCCAGGAGCACTTCTAGTGGTCTCGGGTCAGGGGTTAAACAAAGGAAACATAGTGCCGGCCAGCTGATGGGCCGGGGGGGCGGGGGGTGTCGGGGTCACCGGGACCAGAGCCCACTGTGAGACACATCAGGGTTAAAGGTTCTGTATCTGGCAGGAGGGCTGAGGCGCTCTGGAAGGAGAACCTTCTCATAACGACACATAAACTTCTGGACCCTCCAGACCGGCCCCTCCCTCGCCGACAGAGCTCCTCCCGCTTGTTGGTCCTGACATCTTTACTGGCCGTAAACCCCCAGAGGGGCGGGCCCAGGCGCCGTTACACGCCCCACTAGCTTCCACCTCTGCGCCGCGGCGTATAAACATATAAGTTTATTTAGTGTGAAGGTCCTGTGGTTCCTGAGACCCCCGACCGCCGGGGGACGGCGGGGACATCGGGATCAGGACGCACTGGAAAAGTCCCCCATCCGGATTCACGGCGTGAGAGAATTTATCCAGAACCAGAACCAGAACCAGAACTTTCTTCAATGTCGACATGAGACACAAATGTACTTGAAACACGCTGTAAAAAAAAAGATCTGTATAATTTACGGTAAAATACCGGCAGCTGTGAGGAAGACGAGATCTGACGAAAACCTTTACGGACCATTTTTATTTATTAACTATTTCACATTGAAATCAAGGTGAGTTCACGAAACATCGACATCATGTTTGTGGGTTTGGGCCGGCGGAGGATCTTGGACAGGGTGGGTGGAGCTGAGGGAGGGTTCTGGAGTTTCACCACCAGAACCCACTAAATCCTACAAACCGGATCTTTAATGGTGACGTAGAATAAACGTCTTTAGGTTAAAGACAGTAAAACACAAACATCCCAGCGCCGCCCACCAATGACGATGTTCTCTCCGTGTCCGACCGTCCCATCAGGTTCTGGTGACATGGGTTCGGTGTCGGTGCTGTAAACAAATGTTTGTTAGAACCGTCCCGTCTGAACTTTTATGGAGTCTAACATGACTCACACTCTCCTCCATCTTTCCCTCCCTCCCTCCTTCCCTCCTCCCCCCTCGCCGGGCTGCTCACCTAGCGGGGGGGCCTGTAATCCCAGCAGAACCATTGTGTGTACCGGCGGGTATTTCCTCCGCCTCCTCTGAGGAGTGGACTCAGCTGACTGACAGCGCCGCGGGAGAAGAAGAAGAGTTCTCCTCTCCTCCTCGCTGCCTGACTTCCTCACTTCCTGTCCGGGTTCTTCATCAAACACAAAGACGGACTGAAGTGCTCAGAGTGTGTGTGTGTGCGTGTGTGTGTGTGTGTGTGTGTGTGTGTGTCTGTGTGCGTGTGTCTGTGTGTGTGTCTGTCTGTGTGTGTGTCTGTGTGTGTGTGTGTCTGTGTGTGTCTGTGTGTGTGTGTGTGTGTGTCTGTGTGTGTGTGTGTGTGTGTGTGTGTGTGTGTGTGTGTGTGTGTGTGTGTGTGTGTGTGTGTGTGTGTGTGTGTGTGTGTGTGTGTGTGTGTGTGTGTGTGTGGATTGCTTGTACAATGCAGGGGAGTGGGGACTTCTCAGATGGCGGGGTCGACAGCGTAGGAAGAGTTTGAATCCAGCGATGAAGAAAAGAACAAGAAGGCTCCCTGTCTGTCAGTCATCATGATTGACAGGCCTCGTCAGTCACGATGAAGTCTCAGGATGAAGGACGTCTGTTTTCTGACCCAGACTTTAAGACCCGATCAGCTGATCTGAGCGGTGGACCTCCAGAGACCAGCTGGTGTTGGACCTCCCTCCTACAACACTCAGCCGGCAGGTTCTAAAGGTCACAGCGGAGGTATCGCACAGGTACGACCTACCGGTCCTGATTGGGTCCTGACTATCAGCGCCATAATGAAGAACTAAAAGTTCTACGGCACCCTTTTAGTTAGTAGCTGCTAACCACTGAACGCTACTAACCGCTACTAGCTGCTAACTGCTACTAGCTGCTATCTGCTACTAGCTACTAACTGCTATTAGCTACTTACTGCTACTAGCTTCTAACCACTACACGCTACTAACTGCTTCTGGCTGCTAACCACTGTTAGCTACTAACTGCTACACGCTACTAACTGCTACTAGCTGCCAACTGCTATTGTCTTGTAATCACTACTAGCTGCTACTATCTACTAGCTGCTCCTAGCTGCATGTTTTTAGACTTCTGGTTGTAGGCTTCAGGCGTAGTACGTGGTCTAGCATCACGCCCTCGTCCTGCCGTTCCACCCAGCACCGACACAGATGTCTGACCCGTCTCTGTTACTACCTCCGCTCAGAACCCAGTTGCGTTCATGCAGAAGAGTTGGCTTGAAGACTCGTGAGACGTCTCCGGACTCTCAGGACCACAATGACTCTCAGTCTGAGCGGCTAAAACCGAACGGAGGCACATGATCCACAGATTGTTCTGGGATTGGACCTGTTCTCGGGGTCAACCTCGCTCCTATTAGTTCTGCACCGGTGCTTCCGAGCCGGAGCAGAAAGCCTCTCAGTGTAGCCCTGAGTTGGACTTGGACTCCTAACGGCGGCTCTTTCCTGTCGCTGCCTGCTGCCGGTGTCCTCTGCAGCCTGGGTAGGGTGCATTTGTCCTGCCTGCGCCGCTGCCTTGCCAGTTGGCAGGTCGAAGCCAGGAAACTGTCAGAGTCGATTGAGCTGAGTGGAGGAGGTCCCGCTAAAGGAGCCTTGCTAGTTCCAGAGCCCACGTCTGTTTCCAAAGCATGGGAATAAAGAGCTCTGCATTCCACAGGTCTGAGCTGCCAGCTTTCCCCCTGCCCACAGTTCACAGGGAGCCCTGAATGAGATTAACAAAAGCGTTCTGTTGGACCCCTCTTGGCCCGCTTCCACGTCAACAGCTCGCAGGGTCAGGGGTCACACTAACTACATTCATTCCCAGCAGACCCCTCGCTCCAAACACAGGCAGCCAGTCGCACAAACCTCTAATCCCCCGAGATATGTCTGATCTCTCCACATGTTTCTGCTCAATTAAAGCAATATCACACCTTGGGAATGGAAAGAGAGGGACGGAGCGCAGATGAAGAAGACGAGCCGAGGAGAGGAAGTGAGAAAAGCGAATGAATAGAGCGCAAGAGAGAGAGAGAGAGAGAGAGAGAGAGAGAGAGAGAGAGAGAGAGATAGTGGCTAATGGAAGGAGTGAAGGCAGTAACACATGGTGACGGCGCACACCTGATGAGACACCAGAGGCAGGAGCTCAATAGTTGATGGATGAATATGAGTGGGCTGGTAGTCGAACCAACACACACCTCCAGACCACAGCTTGTGCTCCGACTCACATGTAACGTCTACATGAAATACTTCCACCTATTCCCTCAGGACTGAAGTAACGTCTGTGTCTTTAAGGGGCAGTTTGAATAAATGATAGTGATTATATTTTCTTATTGTTAAATCGGCTGAAAATAATCAATTGTGTTTTGGTTAGATTTGAATTAGTCCTTTATATTTATCTCTTCCTGGAGGTCAACATGTGTGAGTAATCTGTTACTATGTGTGAGTAATCTGTTACTATGTGTGAGTAGTCTGTTACTATGTGTGAGTAATCTGTTACTGTGTGTGAGTAATCTGTTACTATGTGTGAGTAATCTGTTACTATGTGTGAGTAGTCTGTTACTATGTGTGAGTAATCTGTTACTATGTGTGAGTAGTCTGTTACTATGTGTGAGTAATCTGTTACTATGTGTGGGTAGTCTGTTACTATGTGTGAGTAATCTGTTACTATGTGTGAGTAGTCTGTTACTATGTATGAGTAATCTGTTACTATGTGTGAGTAATCTCTTACTACGTGTGAGTAGTCTGTTACTATGTGTGAATAAATCTGTTACTATGTGTGAGTAGTCTGTTACTAT
>VRLP01010092.1:5000-10681 GCA_009660295.1 Lophius piscatorius
TTCTCTCTGACTGCAAAAATGTAAGATTGTAAATCCAAGGCCTCTGAGGAAAATCTATTAATTACCCCAGAAGGAGTAATTAATGATCACATTTTAAAACGCAACCAATAATTTTGTCTAAAATAAAATATTTTGAGAACAACGAATGTAAGAGGAAGTAATGATTTAATTGATTTATTGATTTCCATACAGTCGTCCCTCTCCGGTGTGGAAGTCTTCTTTTCTATTCAAGTTCTATTACATATAAAACCCACAAATGTTACACACCATACTGCTTCAACTAGCCTCCAGATTTAGTGAATCAGAGTTTTTCTTGAATGGCTGAAGGTTCCTTGGTGGCTTTAAAAACAAAAACCAGCAGCAGGGTCGCCTCATTAGAAGCAGGACGCTGTAAAGAATGCATACGTCGTGTCGCGTCTGCTCTCTATGTCACTCACACACAGGAAGCCCGTCTCTGTGGGAATTCTGTGGAATCTGTTAAGGTTACGATTATGAATGATTTGTTACCATGGCGACGAGAAGTCCTTGTTGAAGCCGGGGTCAGTGATGCGGCGGCGCTCTCAGAGCCATCATCTCTGCCTCCCACTCTGAGTGGACGTGATGAGATCTGGCCCGTCTGTGGCAGAACATCACTGCAGAACCACAGACAGGCTGTTAGCAGGACGCAGGACATTTTCTCTATTTTATATTAATTAAAGGTAGAAGTTTCCCTCTAAAAATGAATTTTTAGCCAAAGCAAAGGGTTTATTGTTAGATGGTAAAAACTTTTGTAAACTTACTGATATTCAAATAAATGAGTGGATGAAGTTCCCAGCATGTGAGATAAAGGGAGGAGCTGAGTTTATACTACAAAATAAACCATGTTACACATTATTTATTTGGACTAATTGCCTGAAATAATCTAAAAAAATAAACTTGAATATAATTGCAGGAAGTTGTTGGTCGTTAGCGGCGTTCGTGGTTGTAAAGAAAAGCTAACGTTAGCTATTAGCGATGTTACCATAACTACACCCTTCAGTTACCTAAATATTGAAATAACTTGAAAAGTCTAATAAGCTCCTCCCCTTCTGCAAATTAGCCAAGAGGGCGGCCGTTCATAATGAGGAGTGTCGCGTTTAGATCGATGTATGAATAGATCGTGGTTAAAGTGTGTATTTTAGTTTACTTTAGTGTATTCATCGTTGATGAAGGTGTTATTCCTACTCATACGACGCCCGACCCGGAAGTTAAGGAAACATCCAATTTATGGAGATGCACGGCGGATGAAGACAAATGAAGTGCTTATTATCTTCTCTATTCTCTAAACTAGACCTCTGCTGTCTGGCATATCCCTGAAAAAGTCCCCAATCCCCTGAGGAAGACGTTTCCGTAGTTTTCTTGTGTTTTGCCCATTTGTATGTCTTTACTTTAGTTGTTGTGTGTTTTCTGCTGCCGGCCTTCGTATCATTTCATCAACATGAACGCGTCCAATGAAGGTCATTTTTATGACCTGAGAAAAAAAGATTTGGTGGAAGTTCAGTTGTGAAAGATGACCTGATTATATTTATTGTCTTTAAAAGTTGGGCTGCACACTCCACCTTTTGATTAGTCTGCTGTAGTGGAGCGGACGGCGCTATCAGTCCCAGAGTTAATGTACAATAGCCTTCACCTGAAAACTCTCCTCACCTCAACTCTGACACAGGTAGTGAGTCAGAGACGACTGGAATGAGCGACACCCACCCCCTGCTCCTGTCAGGATGGTCACATGTTTTTATCAAAGTAAGGGATGGCTGGACTTCAGGAGCTAGAGCGGGTCGTGGATAAGCTCCGCCTTATCTGAGTGACCTCGGGACAAATCCTTCAGCAAGACACTAAAGCCCAATTGGTTGCCATGAGCAGAGAGATATTGTGGGGCACCTTGGACAGGAAGTGCTCTATCAGCGACGAGCAGGACGGATCCATGGCCCCCTACTTAATCCATAATATGCTGTGTATTACAATATATATAGATATATATATATATATACACTGACCTTGCTATATTTTGGCTGCTGGACAATTAGTTATTTATATCCCCGAAAAGTCGGGGATATCATGGAATCCTCATCGCCGCCTCCTTCCTGTTAACTCAAAACCATTTCATGGATTATTTTCAAATTTCATACCCACATACACCTTGGTGTGAGGAAGGACTGGATTGATTTTGGGATAGGATGGTTGTTTATCTCTGACCGTCATTTTTTAACCGCTGGTGCTATTTAGTCCAAACTTTGTGCAGATTAATGGACTCGAGGAAATCTATCTTATACACGTGTATCTTATGCATCTTGTACATAGTGGCCTGGATTCTTGACTCTTTTTTTTAACTCACAGAACTCAGAGGGTAACGATGAATGGATGCTCTTCTGAGCCGATGGCATCATCCACTGCTTCTCTTCAAGGGCGTGTCCTTTCACCACTCCTGTACATCCTGAACACTGACGACTGTCATAGTTGGTATGACAACAGATACATCTTGAAATATGCAGATGACTCTATCGGTCTCAGCCTCCTCCGTGGCGATGAAACAGAACACGGTCCGTTGGTAGAGGATTTATTTCACCGGTGCGACAAATCATTGATACAACTTAATATGGCAAAAACATGAAAGACGTGGTCTTTGATTTTAGGAGTAAGCCCGCGACTCTCCAGCGGACCATCAACCAGCGGCAGGCTGTAGAAATAATAGACACCTTCAAATATCCTCGCGCTATGATTTATGACAAGTTGGCCTTTAACTCCCACACAGAGAACGTTTGTGATGAAAAAAATATTGTCTTCCGATCATTTGAGGAAAAGGAATTAAGTGGAGGAGTTTCAGGTGTCTTTCTAAGATATATGGGTTTATTACAGACGGATGTGTTATAACAGAGAAGATCCCGGAACACTCAGAAGCCCGTCTCATCCCGGAATCCTGCCATTCAGATCCAGCAGGACCTTTAAGTGCTTACTATGTCAGGACCAGAGGTCAGGCTGCCTTGTGTCCTTCAGACAGAATGGTGCAAACCTCGTTCACCAGACTTTACATAGTGAAAAAGGTTCTGAAACAAGTGAGGCGCAGTTTGTAAGAAGGGCCGGTCGCCACTACATTAGGCCTGTGCTAACCTTCATCTTCCTTCATCTACATCTACTGATATGGCAACCTCAGACTGAAGGCCAGAACTGCTCAGACCGAACAAGTGAAGGTGAGGAGTAGAGTCCCTGGAGTCCAGCAGAGGACCCTCACAGACCTGTTCAGCAGCCTCCTGCTTTCCAGATCCTCCCTTCTGGTTCTCGCTTTAGGTTCCCCCTGTTAAAGGCAGCACACACAGGCCATTTTCATCGCTAAGGCCATTTTCCTCCTGAACTCAGAAGCAGCAGGCAAACAGAATCCCAGGGAGGGAATAACTGTAGTTGAGGATGCTGAGTTGGTGGGATGTCGACATGGATAACTTAAATTGATAACTACGGTAACTAATTTATACCTTTTTATGGTCTTTATACCTTTTTATGGTCTTATCCATTGTATTGTTTTAAGGCTGTCACTTGTTTGATGTCTTACTGCACTACTAATTGCTCTTTAGGGACAAATAAAGTTGAAGTTGAAGTCGTTGAACTTCCGCGGAGCTTTCTTGTCTGGTGCTGAGAATCAGGCCTACCACAACGTGATGCAGTCTGTCGAAGCACTCTCATTGGTCGGGCGGTCAGAAGAGAGGGTCATCAGGACCTTCTCATAAGTCAGTTTCTCCTGATGAGCGTCAGGAAGTGCAGTCGCTTCTGAACCTTTTTCACCACCGCAACATGTCCTCAAAGATGTAAGTTCCCACGAATTTGAAAGTGGGGACCCTGACTACACAGACCGCATTGAGGTTGAGGGGGACAGGTTTTCCTCTGCTGCCTGTGAAGTCCACAACCATTTCTTCAGTTTTGTTTTTATTGAGTGTCTTTTTCCTGGAGCACCACTTTGACAACCTCTGGATCTCGTCTCTGGATGCTGACTCAGCACACAGCACAGGGGGGAAGCCAGGATTGAGTGGGAGGGTGGAGGGGCAGTGGGGGGGGATAGTTATGGTTTCAAGGCGGTTTGTGAGGAAGTCCTTTATCCAAGAGCAGGGTGGGATGGGGGGGTCTAGGTCATATAGCCTATCAATTAGTATGTCAGGGATGATCGTATTCAAAGCTGAGCTATAGTCAATAAATAGCATCTGTACGTAGCTTCCCGGGTCTTTCAGATGTTCTCAGCATAGCGTGGAGATCTGTACGGTGGCGTCTTCCATAAACCGGTTAGCTCCTTTAGCAAACTGATGAGGGTCTAAGGTTTGGAAGGAAGATGTAACGGGCCCTGTCACCTGACCTGAGGGCAGAGTTCCTTGTTCTCAGAAGAGATGGAGAGATGGAGAATGCCTACACCATGTTTTTTGGTTGGGATAAACCTGGATTCATCAACCGTTACATTATTGCTGCAGGTCTTTCTGCAAAACTGTAACGTTTCTGTTATCCCTCAAAGTCCGGTTACTGGTATACATTCCATGCTGAGTGAGAAGCTCAGGCCAAGTCTTTATAATCCTTGTGTCCGGCTTGGTTTCTCACCTGGGTGGGGTGTAAATTGGGATGAGGAGCAGTGAGAGATGATCTGACAGGATTGGATGTGAGAGAGGAACTGCGCCGTATACATGCTTTAAGTTGGAGCAGACATGGCCCGTAGTGATCTTCCCCTTGTGGTACAATCAATGTGTTTTGTCAAGGTAGAAAGCACTGACTTTAATCTGGCTTGATCAAAGTTCCCCGACTCCAACTCCATCCGGATGAGTTCCCTGTGGTTTGTTAGTTATGTGAAGTAAGTGGACGAGGATTTTGCTAACCTTAGCATCTGGTGGGATACAGGCAGCAGTGATGATCACTACTGTGAGCTTTCTTGGCAGATAAAAGGTTCTACACAGGGCAAACACTGCTTCTTGGTCTGGAGAGCGATGGGAGTGCTTCTTACAACAGTTGTGATGCTCAGTGGCGCTGGCTCCTTCCTTAGCCAGATCTGCGCTTCTCCCCTAACCTTAATTCCCGGTTAAACTTAAAGTATAAACAAGGTCGGAAATGGGATTGCCAGGAACTCCCAACTCAATTTAATATTGGATTTAAACAATGAGTGTCTAAGGCACTAGATGTCTTCTGGCTGGAGGATGAGACCAAATTTGCTGCTCCGCCCCCTCAGACGCTATACTTGGCTATTGCACCTCCAGCCAATGCACACTACATAAGGAGGGGAAGGAGCAGACATTAATGACAGGTAAAAACATGAGTGCGAAGGGGAAGAGAGCGTTCGCACAGTGGCGCACGGCGGCGCATGTAACAGTCCTTCAGTACGCACAGTCAATGATGCCTGCTGATGACGATCCCATATCTACGAAGAAAAAGCTGTTAGAATATGATTCTGTAACCAACTTTTGTCAAATGATGGCATAAACACTGGCTTATGTCTCCTGTTACTGCTTAGTGTAGTTTAAGGGCTCTTATTTTGAAGGGTCACAGCAGAAGTTGGCTTGTTCAACGAACACATCACCCCCGTTCTTCATCACTTCATTAACTTCCCATCTCCACCAGGATTGATTATAAGATCTCTCTCCTCACTCACCAGTGTATCCATGGTAACGCACCCCCCTACCTAAAAGAACTACTCACCCCACTGA
>VRLP01010093.1:0-10678 GCA_009660295.1 Lophius piscatorius
TGAAGAACCTCAGAGAGAATCAGGCCTGTGTCACCTCATATTTATACCCCAGTCAAACAGGAAGTACCTGTTCACCACTTCCTGCTCACACAGGTGAAGCTAAGGATATAAAACAGGAGTGGTAATATCCTTGTTAACTTTAATCACAAGATTTCATAGTTATGCCAATAGTTTTAGTGGGTAATATGTATATTCATATTAAATGTTAGATTTGTGTGGATAATTTTGGACCTTTTGCATAAACCTTTACTGCGTTGGACAGTTTGTGAGAATGTCGTGAACCACCGCCAGAACTGACCCCACATGTTGAAGGACACTGACTGGCAGCTTGTTGGCCTCTGTCATAATTTTGTAGTGGAGCATTGAAAAGTATCTCAAGCTCTGATAAACCACAAACACCGAAGCCTTAGAGTCTGATTCGACCCGCTGACCTTCATTTTGACACCTGTGCTCCAGGCTGTTCCACCTGTTTGTCCGTAAGTCTTAGAGGCCTACTTACTCCTTGTCATTTCCAGCTCAGGGTAGAGGGAGCATCTCTGTGGCCCGTGCCGTCCATCTCAGCCCTCCTCCATATCTAAAAGCCGGGGTCATGCGTCTGTTAAGAGCCACTTAAATGTGACCGTTGGCAGATGTCAGTCTGGGGCCCTTTGCAGAAGTATTGTTGAAGAAAAACATTCCGGACTGTAGCTACAATTTGAAATATGGCCGATACCGAAGTCAGAGAAAATCCACATCTACTCCTTCTATAAAGCTCTATGTGCTTTTTCCACAACCAGATTTGGAGTTCTAGTTCTACTGGTACTTTCATCTTTTTTCATCTTCTGTTTGATCCTCTACCTAGAGGTCAGGCTGTTACAAACACTGTCCAAACCTTTCAGTGCGAAGAATTTGTTTTTCGGTATTTCCCAACGATCTGAGAACAACAAGAACATAGAGAAAACGTTTTCTTCCTCATACACCTCCTTGGGCGCGCTAATACACATCCTGTACTTGTGTCCAACATATGATGCGTTTGCAGGATTATACTGTGGATAAAAACCGTCATTATGGAGGTAAGGGTCATGACTGTCAACTTATATCGGAGAAAATACCGACACTTTTTGTTTGTGCGCTCTTTTTGGTTGCTGATATTTTGATTATATATTTTTCGGCGGATGCACGACAATATTCTGGGAAGGCACCTCCACTCCATGTTCTTACTTTATTAAGTATCTCATCCAAACTGCAACTGAAAAACTGAACAAATAATAAAAAACCCAATAATACTCTGAATACTTCAATAATGTAACACATAAAGTGATATTAGACCAAACTTTCTATCACAGTATCTGAGAGAAAAAGTGAGAGGAAAGTCTGATTAGACTGTAAAGAAATATCCAGTGATCAAGTATTTGTGTATATATATATATATATATAGATATATAAATACCAGAAACCTATGTATGCGCTCAGTTTACATTAACTACAGAAGGGAAGGCTTACATCGGTACAATATTATAACACAGCGTGTTTAATTATACACAAAGATATTAAATAGACTATATAGAAATGAAGTATTAAATATTAATGGGAGAGGAAGAGTACAGATGGGCATGGGAGGATGGAGAATCAATCTCTTTTATACATATATTACTGTATTGGATGAACCACCATGAGATAAGAAATCTCTTAGCTGCTATCAAAGTCATTTAAATGCAAATCAAGCTGTGAACCAGTGTCATGAACCTGGAAGGGGCGACACACCTTCTTAAACTCTTAACGGTCTTTATTGATTCATTCGACCAAATTCAACCAAACTGGAGCAAATCGAATGAACTAAACTGAGTATTAACAAGGCAGTCAGCGGTTTAAGGTGTTCTAAATGTGTTCTGAAGGACAGAAAATCAAAGGGACAAACCCAAAGCAGGATCAATGGTGAGAGAGAGAGAGAGAGAGAGAGAGAGAGAGAGAGAGAGATTAGTCTGCAGAACAGCCTGAAGTAAAAGAAGGATCTCCAGATCCCACAGATGTTACCCATCAGCCACCTGGAGAAAGACACGAGTTACCGAGCCGCCACATTAAATTCCACGGACCGCAGCAGATTTTCACCGGATGAATAAATCCAAAACCAAAATATGTCGCAGCTGGAAGAAATATATTAAACTACTGTTAAAGCTTATTTTGTGCTTTTATTTTTTTCTCATTTAACGATCGGACCATAATCACATTTTCATGTAGCTAACTGAGACGAGAAAAGCGGAGCGGTACCGCGAGGAACCGGCGATGCCAAACAAGATGCGAGAATCTCCAGCGACGCGACGAAGTGAAGTGAAAAGTTTGCGATGGTGCTGGGCAACTTTTCAGTTCCTGGTTGCATGCCTTTAGTTACGGTCCCTATTCTTGCTCTACGCCTTCGTCTTCATCGAGGTAAGATCTGATATCTCAGAATCTGAAAACGGTCATGTCTGCTGATATCAAATGTCTCTTTGTTCTGTAATACAGGATCTTTGTTTTAGCGTTTTTGTTTATACGCACACTCATTACCATTAAGTTAACATTAGCTAAGCCGGTGAAACAACACGGCTTCACGAAACGTCAGCTTCTAATCGAAATAATTCAGATTTGCACTTAAAAAAAAGATTTATTCAGATGTCAGATGTGGCTCCCACTGGCCTAGGTTAGCTATTTGTAACGTCAGGGCAGCACAGGGATTCTGGGGTCTGATGGATCTGATGGAGACTTGCAGGAAGGATGCTTTATGAGCTCATGAGGGCGCTACTGAGCACGCCTGGAAAAAACCCAACCTATGGTCTTGCACGCCTTAGCGAGAACGAGCGATTAAGGGACACAAATGTGACAATTGAGTCCTCCTTGTCAGCCAAGCCCCTCCCACACCCTTGACTGATTCACCTCACCTGCTTCCTGTCTACATAAGCTGGGACAATTTTCAAGATGGTTCTCCGTCTCTCTCGCCCTCCTGGACGGTTTTTGAGCCTCCAGGGCTCCCGACTTGGTTCGTTTGGTTTGTTTGTGTCATAGTTGACCTCTGTTCTCTTTACGGATTTGTTTGGAGACTTAATTTTCGTATATTGCATCCAACACCTTCACTTCATCAACGACGACTGATCTGCATATTATTAAAGTTATATCTTTAATAGATTCACTGATCATTTAAAGGGTAACGGGGTCGACCTCTCTTCCTGTCTTGAAGGAGCTGGGTAGAAGTTAAAAAAGTCAAAATGGTTCTATGTTGTACGTTTCTGTGATGTCGTACTCAGTAGAAAGAGTTTGTCCTCCAAAAAGCCCTTAGCTTATCTTAAAATACTGTTTTTCAGAGATAAATTCTAAACTTTTTGCCTGATTTAGTAAATATTTTATGCGTGTGATTTAGATTCAAGGAGATCTATCTCATATTTATTATACTTTAATCTAAAAGTTCATATTTTATGCACTAGGGGCATCTTTTCTACAAAAAAACAGTTTTTCGGACATAACTTCCTCAC
The DNA here is from genome assembly GCA_009660295.1 of Lophius piscatorius. Taxonomy (NCBI): domain Eukaryota; kingdom Metazoa; phylum Chordata; class Actinopteri; order Lophiiformes; family Lophiidae; genus Lophius; species Lophius piscatorius. Next base: position 3,483 of record VRLP01010093.1, read on the forward strand.
AGTTGGTCGGATTTACCCCAGATTTGATGCAAATGAATAATCTCCAGTAGGACTAGTTAAAGCTAGCAGCTAATGGTGATGGGCTAAGCATGCAGGTGTGACAGCGATTGGAGGGATGAGACATAATGGTAGCATTAGCCTGTACTTTTGCACGAGCGTGTAAGAAGATAGTCTTTCTCCCTGAACTCCAATGGAAGCCATTAAAGGTCGATGCTATTCGTTGGTGTCTAATAACCACCGAAGAGCTATTCCACGAAGACGTGCAGCACTAGTGGGTGAGCAGATGAGCTGGGGTGAGGGTTGGAGGCGGGGGATGTGGTGAGTTAGGAGCAAAAAGGAGGAGCAGACGGCGGCAGAGATCAGCTGTCACGGCGCTCTGAGAAGCAGCGGGAGGCAAAGCTCAGCTGTGAGCGGTTCTGGTCCAATTCAATAGAAAAATACATTCCCTGCCAGGAAAACAAATCCTTCTGTTCGGCTGTTTGGCTTCGGGCGAACGCCGCCACAATACAGATGAAAAAAAACAAACTGTCTTCACTCGCTGCTCAAAGTCAACGTCTGGTCTGTTTAAAGCAGATTGAAGCTTCTCACTTTCTCCGCCAGCTGCTCATTGGCTCAAACGAAAGTCGAGAAGAAATCATCGTTGAATCATTCCAATCCACGACCTGCTTCAACTTCAGGAGATGTATATTTAACATTTACGGTAGTTATTGTCGCCGTTACTGCCTCAATCATAAAGTGACATCAAAACCATTTGGTTAAGTATATTTTTAGAACCTTTAGACCCTAATTGGACCTTATTTGTACTTGTTGTACCAGGTTACGTGATTCTGTTCAGTAAATCCTTACACGCGTTAATATGCAGAGAAACTAATCCCTACTTTTAACATTTCAGCAAAAAGATAGAACATCTGGAGTGACATTGTTCCGGCTCTTCTGAGGCATCATCTAATGTCCAAACAGTCAAACAGGATGTTGAGGGTTTTTTTCTCCAAAACAACCAAGAGAGTAATCTATGTAAAAGTTTATGATCAGTCTCTGGTGAACTGGAACGACACGACTTTTTCAGTCGAGTGAATACGGACTAAACTAATATTTAAAAGTGGGTGGAGCCTATCCTGTCCCCATATTACAGATGACACCATTTCCTGTTCTGTGCATTGATGCTACCGTAGTTTTAAACAAAGCTTTGTATAAAGAAGGAGCTGCTTTTCTTGCCAAGTTCAAACTCTGATGGAGTACGATTGACATCAACAGTCACTTTAGGATTAATTATAATACGTCAAACAATCACGCGACAAAGGGATAATATATTAATTTGTCATTTGAGACAAAGATAAGTTTGTTCTCTATTGTGGGTGATATATTTGCCAAAGGGGAAGTTCTCACGCTCACTGGAGCTGGCATTCATTCTTATCAATGCCATCTTATTCTTATTCTTTATTAATATTTGGATATGAAGTAGCAGAACAGAATCTTAAGTGGAGCGTGAAAGAAGGAAACAGTAAAGTTTATTTTAGAGTTTTACCTACGCCTGTCTCAGAAGAACGGTATGAAGTATCTATGGCAGCATTTCAAGTCCGGAAAAAAATATATTTGTATGTATAATAAATACATATCATGTAAAAACTGGTAATAAAAGTGGTATAATGGGGTCTAGGGTTCGAATCCCAGTCAAAAGAGGGCGTGGCAGATATCCAGTGCGGACCTTTATATTTTGCCCTTAAATGTGAGGGTTCTGTCAGGACGAACATCCGACATGAAAACCCACGCCGGATCAATGTGCCAAACGAGACGATCCGCTGTGACGACCCTCTAAAGAAGTTGCCTGGTTGTTTACTTTTATCGCCTCTGGTTTCTCGAGTCGCTGATGGCAAAAGGAGTGACTTATAACTGTTGGCGTTTCTGTTATCTCCAAAGTAGAATTTCTGTTACCCGGAGATAAAAGTGTTCCAGGAGAAAGATGTTGTGGGCAGGTGAGAAAGGTGGAGGAGGTGTGAATCCATCAAACAGTAGAAGTGGAGACAAGAAGCAGGCTGAGAAGAGAATTACAAACCTTTTTTCTGCACTTATCTCTAAGGCTGAGTGAAGATGTCTGACTTTCTGCTGTGAGTACGGACACAACTATCACTGATGGCTTATAGCAGTGGTCTGGTACCCCATACACCCGCAGAAGCCCCCCGAAAATGAAATGCTGGGTTTATCTCCAAATCCTGGGTTTATCTCGAAATGTTGGGGTTTATCTCTAAATGCCGGGTTTATCTCTAAATGTTGGGGTTTATCTCTAAATGTCGGGTTTATCTCTAAATGCCGGGTTTATCTCTAAATCCTGGGTTTATCTCTAAATGTTGGGGTTTATCTCATAAATGCTGGGTTTATCTCTAAATGCTGGGTTTATGTCTAAATGCCGGGTTTATGTCTAAATGCTGGGTTTATCTCATAAATGCTGGGTTTATCTCTAAATGTTGGGGTTTATCTCTAAATGCTGGGTTTATCTCTAAATGCTGGGTTTATCTCTAAATGCTAGGTTTATCTTTAAATGCTGGGTTTATCTCTAAATGTTGGGGTTTATCTCTAAATCCTGGGTTTATCTTTAAATGTTGGGGTTTATCTCTAAATGCCGGGTTTATCTCTAAATCCTGGGTTTATCTTTAAATGTTGGGGTTTATCTCTAAATGTTAGGTTTAGGGCTCAATATGCTTAAAATAAATAGTTACAATACCCTGAAACCTTCGCCCCATCCCGTATACAAGCGATAAGTCAACAAAAACCGTCCTCTGAGTTCTTCAGGAAGACGTAGGAGAGACACATGTCGCGACCGTCAGATCTGCCGCCACTACCTGGCACTTCAAATATCTCCGCTTCACATGACCGACGGATCGGCTGGAAATCCGCCGACTCGTGACTCAACACAATTTTTAACATCGGATGTCCGATATAACTGAAAATGTCTACGGCTGATGTACGTCCAAGACGAGATGTGTTTTAAGACAAACCAGAAAGATTCCAGAAATGATCCTAGGGACCCCGTTATGTATAAAATGCGTCACCCTAACATGACTCTGTGGATCTTGAAAGACTGAAACTATTGTTTCGCGTGGTCGTTTCTACTGAGGTCACCTTGAGAAAACTCCTTGGCCTTGAAAAGGTCCTTGGCGTCATTGTAAACCCTCTCCCTGATCTCACGGTCCCATGTGGATGTCGCGTATTTACGATCATAAATGAGATTAAATGAGCCTGTTTCTCCTGAGAGGACCCGGACACGTCGGAAGAATAGACGGTGATTATCGGGACGTCGAGCAGGAGTGAAAGAAACTCCGGTGAAATCTCTTCTTGGAGTTTCTTTTCTTTCTGATGGGACGTTCAAGCTCAGAAGGAGAAGCGGAACACTTTAAGAACGTTTGCAGACTAAACCCAGGCTGGTTGAATATCTTCCTGCCGGGATCTGAATTCAACCTTCGTTCACCGCTGGATCAAGATTGAGTCTCATTTGACGAGCCTGTCGTGAAAGTTTATCTGAACAAAGCCCGACTTTTAATGGGTTAACAAAAGGTGGGTTATGTCTGAAACCTGACATAAAGGACAATGACTGTTGTGATCAACATCTTCACCACCCTCGATGACTGAACCATTAAATAATCAAGGATCTTATTCTCTGTCGAGTGAATAAGACAGAATGTCTGTGGAGAGATTCTGAGCTCATCAGTGGATTTAATCAAGGAACTGTTTCTTATTTCTGAGTCCTGATAATCATGCGTCTTCCTCTTCCTCTTCCTCCTTCAGACAGGAAGAACAAAACTAATGAGATGATTGAAACGAGTGGCAAACAAGCACTCCGACGGATCTTCACGAATCACCACAGACTTGAGTTCAATTGCATCAATCAGCGTCTAAAAATCCTCTTTTGTGGATTTAGAGGAGGAGAAGGACAGAGTGGCGAGAGAGAAATTATGGGATTGAATGAGGAGGTCTGGAGTGACAGAAGTACGTTAGAGTGGTCCAGGATATGTCTGAGAGCATGACAGCGGTGAGGTGAGGAGTAGGAGTGATGGATGGGTTGAAGGTGGAGGTGGGACTGCACCAAGGATTGGCTCTGAGCCCCTTCTTGTTTGCTATGGTGATGGACAGACTGACAGAGGAGGTCAGCAGGAGTCTCCATGGACTATGAGGTCGATGGAGGACGTTCTGATCTGTAGTGAGAGCAGGGAGCAGGTGGAGGAGAACCTGAAGAGGTGGAGGTATGCGCTGGAGAGAAGAGAAATGAAGGTCAGTGGCAGCGAGACAGAATCCATGTGTGTGAATGAAAGGGAGGCAGGAGGAGGTGAGGATGGAGGAGTAGAGGTGGAGGAGGTGCAGTATTAAATCAGTCAGGTTTTCCGTCAAAAGAATTCTACAGAACCAGCCCTTCTTCGGTTTAAAAAAGATTTCATGAGGGCCTCAGATGTTGGTGATTGTTCTCTTCTGGTTCTGCTGGATCTACGTGCTGCCTCTGACACTTTTGAACATAGAATCTTGATTGACAGGCTCAGACAGTGGGCGGGTCTATCAGGGAGTTCACCGGACTGGTTTTCCTCCTACCTTTCAGACAGGAGGTTCTCGGTGCCGTTCGGTTTATACGGTTCTGATACCGCTCCTCTGTCCTGCGGTGTACCGCAGGGTTCTGTCCTAGATCCAATTCTGTTTTATGGATATATCTGCTTCTCCTTGGACATATTATCAGTCTGTTTGAAGGAGATTCTTATCACTGCTTCGCTGATGATGTTCAGCTTCAAATCTCCTTCAGAACCGATGACCCTAGAAAATTCTGGAGTGTTGGGTTCATTTTCTCAACATTACTGTCTAATTTAAAAAACCTTGTCGTTGATTTTTTTCAGCATCCGGACTTTGATGACCCGTTTAATCTCCGTCTATCTCCACGCTGATCTGAATCATATCCAAACCTCAGCTGGAGATGATCATCCACGCCTTCGTGTCCTCGCGCCTGGATTACTGCAACTCTCTCTCCTCCCGTCTGAACAAGTCTTCATCACATCGTCTTCAGTCGGTTCAGAATGCAGCCGCAGCGCTGATAACTAGATCCAGAAAAATCCACTCACGTCAAACCCAGAACTCTGTGACCACCCGTTCATCTATCTGCCTGCCTGCCTGCCTGTCTGTCTGTCTGTCTATCTATCTAGCTATCTGCCTGTCTGTCTGTCTGTCTGTCTGTCTGTCTATCTATCTAGCTATCTGCCTGTCTGTCTGCCTGTCTATCTGCCTGCCTGTCTGTCTGTCTGTCTGTCTGTCTATCTATCTATCTAGCTGTCTGTCTGTCTGTCTGTCTGTCTGTCTGTCTGTCTGTCTATCTGTCTATCTATCTATCTGCCTGCCTGTCTGTCTGTCTGTCTGTCTATCTATCTATCTATCTATCTTTCTATCTATCTATCCGTCTGTCTGTCTGTCTGTCTATCTGTCTGTCTGTCTGTCTGCCTGTCTGTCTGTCTGTCTGTCTGTCTGTCTGTCTGTCTGTCTGTCTGTCTATCCATCCAACTCTTTGGTACTGAACACACAACTCTTCAAACTTGCCTTTATTTCTACTTTAAATGTTTTTGTGTTTACCTCGGGGCTTAATTTGTTGTTTTTTAGTCATTCCTTGAATGAGAATATTTTTTTCCCTCTGCTGTTATTTGCCTTCTGGACAATTTAAAGTGTAATTTACTGTCATTGGTGACTAAATTGTTTCACATCTATTGGCGTATTGTTTTTGTTCGGTGTTTTTATTGGTTAAGTGTTTTTTAATGGATTGTTTTTTATATCTTTGTGAAATGATTCTGTGAAAAGTGCCATACCAAATAAACTTTATTATTATTATTATTATTAGAATGCGATCTCGGTGCCGATGGCGGATGTACCTGGAGCTCACCTGAATTCTAAACCAGTAAATAGACACAGACCATCGTGAACATTGTCATTACCTTTCCCTCCATTCGGGAGCCTCATCATACGTCTGCTTTGATCTGCTTTGATCGACTGATTCTTCCCGCAGTTTTCCAACTCTTCAACTTCATATGAGGTCATGTGACGACGCACCGATGAGCTGCTGGTTGTTACATCATGTCTCATGTGCTGAGAACAGACAGGGAAACATTGCAGGGAATGTTCCCGATCTACTGCCACTCCTTTTTTAATAATTCATCCTCTTCGTCACGCACGATAACGATGTCCTTCATAAGTCGGAGTTCACGATGAAATCGTCTTCGCCACAGCCGCGGATCGTTCAAGTTATCGCAATAACTAGTTCAACTATCATTTTCCGACTGTATACATGCAGAAAGATTAGTGTGAGGAAGAACTGGATTGATATTGGGAAAGGTCGGTTACATATTTCTGACACTAGGCGGAGTTATATCTCTAAATGTTTTGGGCCAAAACTCCTCCACAGTTGGTCGGATTTAGTCCAAATATCATATTTACTCTAACAGTTCATGTTTTACTCACTAGGGGGCAGCTTTCTATGAAAAACACTGTTTTTCTTAGATAACCTCTTAACCGTTGTTCTGTTTTAAAAACAAATATATCATTTGAATCGAGTTTCTCTCGATTAAATGTTGAGCACATCTCGATGAAGATGCCGTTTCACAACTGATTCGCCCGAATCTGGTTGTTACTGAATAGACATTGAAGGCATCATGCAGAACATCTCAATGCAATGACCGCTGACGGCTACGTTAGCGAGCTCTGCTGCAACGTGTTAACATTTTTTTTTTAGGAATACAATTAGGTCAGTTGCAAATTTTTGGCACTAGGTGGAGTTTTATCCCTGAATGTTTTTCGGCCACAATTTCTCAACAGTTGGTCAGATTTAATCCAAATTTGGAGAAGATAAAATGGACTTGAGGAGAACTGTCTTGGATCAAATCATATTTTACCGTTTCACTGTAATAATTCTTATTTACCTCACAAGGTGTATTATACTTGCTTCGAACACTCTTAAGCAAACTCGTGCGTACTGTCTTCAGTTGTCGCCATGGCAACGGTTAGAATGTCAGATCCAAAAAGCTATTTTGTTCTTGCTTTGGCTGGTCTGCATGTTCGGGTCATTATTGATTTTATTTCTTCTTTTCACGATGTTGATTAACGTTTTATTCTAAGTCACATGATCTCAGCAAAGCTAGCACCGCTAATCAAAATATCATGACATTTTTTGTTCACTGAAAGAA
>VRLP01010094.1:0-10676 GCA_009660295.1 Lophius piscatorius
GTTTCTATGACGTCATCAGTCTGTTCTAGGATCAGATCCCATAGTGACTCAACCTAACTGTTTCTATGACGTCATCAGTCTGTTCTAGGATCAGATCCCAGAGTGACTCAACCTAACTGTTTCTATGACGTCATCAGTCTGTTCTAGGATCAGATCCCAGAGTGACTCAACCTAACTGTTTCTATGATGTCATCAGTCTGTTCTAGGATCAGATCCCATAGTGACTCTACCTAACTGTTTCTATGATGTCATCAGTCTGTTCTAGGATCAGATCCCACAGTGACTCTATCTAACTGTTTCTATGACGTCATCAGTCTGTTCTAGGATCAGATCCCTCAGTGACTCAATGATGAAGATAAATACAGTTAAATAGTTTTTCTGAGTTCAGGAATAAAACCAGACAGATTCTCTGGAGTCGATTCTTAGGAGATAAATTTAGACACGACTGGACTGATGGTCGGGAAGTTATGGACCAGAACCTGTGTTCTACACAAACAGCTCCCCCTGGTGATTCAAATTGAACAGTAAGAGTTAAATAATATAAATACAGGATAGATCCTCTTGTGTAGATTCATGTGAGCCCAGGTTTTTTCTTAAACTCATGTGTCTTTCATTAAAGGTTTTCTTATTCATAGAAATGAGGACAGGCCTGGTTCTGGTCTACCAAACCCACATCTACGGAGTAATCAACTGAGCTTCATTTGTCATAACATGAAGGAGTTTACAAATGTTAAATCACTTCCCACACTTAAAGAAAGTTCAAGGTCAGAACCTGGTTCTAAGAAACAGCAGGATCCAAATGTCCTGGGAAATTCTGAGAAAAAATCACTTCTTTCAAGGTTAGAAAAACCAGCAGAAGAACCTTCAGGGAAAGACCTCAGTGCAAAACATTAAAGCACTTTTCTTTAAGTCCTTTCTACTTTTATTTTTCTATACTATTTAATTATTTTTCTTAAAAAAAAAGGAAAATCTTTTTTTATTAAATTTAATTAAATTTAATTAAATGTTTCTATATTTTTTCAATTTTTCACAAAATATTATTAATATTATTATTATTATTGTTTCATTTTATTTTATGATTTTATTCAAAATTTAAAAAAAGAAAGCTCTTATTTATTTTATTATAATATAAATAATAAATGTTTATATTCTGCCTGATTTTATTTAAACCTCATTCATTTTGAGATGAAGTGTTTGATTTGAAGTTAAAGTTCTGTTTGATCCAATTACAACCCTGGAGTTTTTAGACACAATACGTAAATTTTAAACTCTGGATCTAGTTTTGTATTTATATCACACATTATTAAGTATTAAGTATATCGTGGAGTCGTCTGCATACGTGGATATTCTGGTCCTACTTACACTCAAGGAGGGTCATTTGTGAAAACCGTGAACAGAAGAGGTCCAACACCACTTCCCTGAGGATCTCCGTCTCTAACATCTACGTCATCTATTAAATAAGGCGAAGCTGGTGGAGGTAGTTTGAGGGATGTACGAAAAAGACGGACGGAGATACTGAAAAGGACGATAAAGCGAGGGAAAGAAATTCCTCCATCGGAGCTAAAATTCAGAGCATTCCTTCCCGACCCGTGACCCGCATCTCTACCTGGTTCTGTGCAAATGGGTCCACTGATTGTTGCGTGGTCGTGGCAGAAAGCAGTGGACACCTACCACACTTCATCATGCCCACTTCGTAGCATTTGCGTAGGCGGCAGGCCTGGCAGCTTTTGCGGCGGTTCTTGTCGATGGTGCACTGGTTTGTTGCCGGGCAGATGTAGTCGTTGTGTCCTGAGGAGAGACCGAGACTTCAGAACTCCACCTAGACGTGAGGAGATGGTTCACACGTCCACCAAAGACCTCCTACCTTGGATACTCCTTTTGAAGAAGGCCTTGCAGCCCTCGCATGACCAGACGCCGTAGTGGTAGCCGGAGGCGTAGTCGTGGCACACGGCGCAGAAGTGCATGTCGGCTTTCCCTCCGGCGGTGGAACACTGAGAACTGTTGACCCGCTGCTCCGACCTTTTGGCCAGCGGCTTGATGGAGCTGCCGGAGGAAAAAACAGGCTGAAGGCGGGACATTCGGAGCTTCGTCCTGTCATTCACCTGATCATCATCACTGATGTCTCATCATTCAGACGGGAAGATTCTGGATCATCAACACTTCTGGCTCTGAACCGACAGCAGAGACAGAAACAGTCCGACTAAGGTCATCAGAACCGACGTTTGAGAGGACGCTCAAGAAGAGACTGCCGACCTAATCGTCTCCCATGTGGGTTTGAACTACGGCGGTAAACACGCCGCAACTTCAGACAACACGCTGCAAATTAAAAAAACGCTTGATCAATTTGACAACATATATAGTAAAACACGCTGCAAATACAACAACACTACATATTAAGAAAACACGCTGCAAATACCACAACACAATAAGAAAACGCGCTGCAAATACAACAACACTACATATTAAGAAAACACGCTGCAAATACCACAACACATTAAGAAAATGCGCTGCAAATACCACAACACATTAAGAAAACGCGCTGCAAATACCATAACACATTAAGAAAACGCGCTGCAAATACCATAACACCTTAAGAAAATACGCTGCAAATACCACAACACATTAAGAAAACGCGCTGCAAATACCATAACACATTAAGAAAACGCGCTGCAAATACCACAACACATTAAGAAAACACGCTGATATCAACACAACACATTAGGAAAACAGGCTGCAAACACCACACCTTAGTAAAACACACTGCAAATACAACAACACTACATATCAAGAAAACACCCTGCAAATACCAAAACACTTTAAGAAAACGCGCTGTGAATATCACAACCCATAAAGAAAACGCACCTGGCACCGCAAATACCAAAGCGAGTTAAGAAAACGCGCTGTAAACACCAGAAAACAACTGAAGTGTTTCCAGAGGACACTCTAAAGTGATGCACATAATCGAGCTTGTAAGTGTAAATGTCTTTTCTTTTCTTTTAACATTGTGAACACATGATTCCTCATTTAATACCCGTGAACGAGAGTCAGGAACGTGAATCACAAACTAAAACATATTAACTCTGAACGTTTCCACCTCAGGATTAAACTCTGAGTTTCCTCCAAACCTACTTCCTGTGAAACGACCCGGGTCCAAACAGGCTAAGCTAACAAACATTTATGTTCATGCAGATCTGGCAACCAACACAGAAGCAAAATTCATTCAGTTCTGCCGACCCACACGGCGTACTTGGACTGGACCGGACATTTCTCAGGGGTCCAATCCACTATGAGACCGTAGAACTTCGTCCACGTTAGATGAAAGTTAGCGGACAGAAAGTTCCGTGAGAGGGTTTTTAATTCTGACAGTTTCCCATCATGCTCTGTCAACAGCTCAGGCCAACCGAAACCAACCAAATATTTAGTTCTAGGTTTCATCTCTGAGGATTCTGCCCACGTCGGCGCCGGTGAACCCACCTGCTGGAGTTGATGCTGTGGGCTTTGGACTCCATCCAGGGGGTCCGTGGGCTGGATTCGTTGTAAACGAGAGGCTGAGGGCAGTGCAGAGTCAGAGACGGCATGGCGGCGTGGCTGTGGGAGGGCCAGAAGGCGGAGGGACTGAGGGGGGGGCACAGAGACGACGGGCTGTCAGTGATGGGCGGCCGGGTGTAGCTCAGCACAGACGGGCTGTAAAAGGTCAAAGGTCCGTGGCTGTTGTACTCATGGTTACTGTCTGTGTACGGCGAGGGGATGCATACGGTGTGGCCGTCCATGCCGGGAGGGGGGCTGTAGATGCCGGCCAGGAGACCCGGGGAGCCTGACCTCTCTTTGCTGGAGTCCACCTCCTGGAGCTGGAGCAGAGGTAACGGGTGAACATCAAGCCCGGGGGAGGAGGCCATGTCAGGGGGGAAGGACCGTTTGTGTGGAGAGGGTTGATGAAGACGAAGCAGCCGCGTCCTCTAGAGCATCTTCAGCTGAGGACAGGTCCTGTGGCACAGCAGAGGAGAAGTGTGACATGACATTGTGATCACATCTTCTGAACGGTTCTGGTTCCGTACTCTAGTAATAATAACAGGACAACTCTGAGTATCTGCTCGTCAAGACCTTTGGGAAAGAAGGGTCAATCCCCACAAAGTCCCCAATCTCCTGCGTTGTACAAGCAATCCCCGCCTTACTGAAATGTGACTCTTTGTGTAAAAACGTGACTTCTTACTAAATGGTTAAAGTTAGTTATTTAAATACGAACAAAATCTGTCATTTATTCTGTAATTGTATGTAAATTGACAGAATAATCCTTTTTCATAATAACTGGCTTGAGATATAATGAAATAATTTCTCTTTTTTCTCATATTCATATTAAAGTTTGTATTTTCACTGTAAAATAATTATTTTTTAACATTTTCTGACCATAGAAATAAATTAAGTTACCACTCTTCCTAGATTTAGGTTAATTCACTGGATCTGATAATATTTAGATTTTTTTCTGTTATTGATGACATTTGATTTTTTGTTTTGTAACCGTCATTTTAAACCTTCATTTTTTTACAGTGCATATAACTAAGTGTTCAGGTAAGAAGTCCCTCTGAGGGGAGAGAAAGACTCTGATGCATTAAAGTATTTTCCTTCTGCCTCCACACTGAGGGGGCATCGTCTTCATCTTCATCTTTGATAAAGAGGCATTTCCAGGCGCCATTAGCTGGTTAGCTCCTTTAGCTCCAGACGCCGCTCTCAGCACAGGAGGGTGTTGGTCTTTAAATCACCGCCTTGCTAAAGAGACACTGGATTTTTCTTTTGGAAGTTCTGGAGAGCCCTACCCAGAAGAGGTTCTTGTCTTATGACATAAATATACAGCAGAAGAACAAGTTTAAAAGTCTCAAGATTCAGAAAAAGACCAGATTTATGACATTAATGAGGATTAATGAGAAATAATAATCCAGAAATAATCAGATTCACCTCATCTTCATCAGACCTCCTTCTTCCTCACCCCTCAGACATATTCTGTACATGTTACGTGAAATATGCCAAAACATATAATACAAATACATTTATTTGTTTTCTCATGCCTGTATTAAACCTCCGATAATGTTTCGTATGTTTCGTCCGTCACTTTTAAACTTTCACTATCAGCCGCACAAATTTAAGATTCAGTATTTAAGGATCTGGAAATATCACAGTGCATTGTGGGGCTTCCTGAAATTGAAATAGGCCTACGTTGTTATCCCTGACAGCAAGGATATATCCTTGAAAAGGTCTCAAATCCCCTGCGTTGTACAAACAATCCCCCCGAGGGAACTCCCAAAATTAAAAGTCAAGTTGTGGCCAAAGTATTTGTCGCGGAATTGAGTAAAATCTGTATTATTGGAGTAAAATACGTTATATACATGACAGATCTCCTCAAGTCGATTCTTAGTCACCAAATTTGGACTAAATCGGACAAACAGTTGGAAAATTATGGCCCAAAAACATTTTGAGATAAAGCTCCCCGTAGTGGCATGAATATATAACCGACCATTCCCAAACTCAATCCAGTTCTTCCTGATAATACAGTCTATGGGAGTATAAAGTTATAAAATGATCCCACAAATAGTTTTTGAGTTTTGTCCAGAAAACAGTGTTTTTTTGTAATAAAAACAAAAACTCCCCCTAGAGAGTAAAATATGAACTACTAGTAGAGAAAATGATAACAGCTTATGATATTTACAAGATCGAGTTCCTCCACTCGGTACATATTCACCGAATTTGGAGTCGAGTGTAAGTTGTGTCCAAAAAAAACAATAATTCTTCGTAAAAAGTTCGTAAAATACGAACTATTAAAGGAAAAATCAATGTAGACAAGAAAGACAAAAATAACGTAGACACGTCGTGGATGGATGTTGGCTTTGAAGAAAATGTTTTCGATGGCGGTTCAACATTATAAAACACTGCAAAAACATTCATACGAGACAGAAAAATTTAAATTATAATCACATCAACTGTTAAAAAAATATCTGCAAATGTGGTAAGATTCTTAAAACAAGCATAAAAAACGTCAGGGATGAACAAAGATCTTATGCGAACAAAAAAAAGAAAAACGTTATTCTTTAAGATAAACTTTTTAAATTGAGAGATTTTTGTATTTTGTGACAAAGAATAACAAAGTTTTGTGGAAATTTCAGTGAAAAGGTGTTTTGTTGTTCTCTCTCTCCTTGACTCCGCCCCCTTCTTCCTCAGAAACATGCCACGATTCAAACAGACCTGCAGAACGCTTGAGGAAGAGCTGAGGAAGACTCCATGGATGAGAGGAGGAACACCTTCTAGTCCAAACAGGAAGTCCAGTTCCTTCAGGTTCCGAAACCATTGCTTCATTTTAAGATCATAAAAGTCAAACTTTTAAGTTGCTTTGCTGGAAAGGATGTGAATAGTATTGAAAAAAAACCCTGATTTTATAAAACAGAAGGATCAGTCCAGTGTTTCTGGACCGAGCAGACCTTTGGATTGGACCGAGCAGACCTTTGGATTGACGGTCTTTCTTCCTGCACTAAACTGTTGTGTTGCTGTAATTCAAGAGTCCAGGTGAAAACAGGAGATAATGGGATGTTGTCTTTACGCAGTGACTCACAGAAGGAGGTCCTGCTGCTGCTGGACACTCTTTTTTTTTATTATTTCTTTTATTTAATAACTCCATCAATCATCAACCGATGTGCTTCATGTTATAAGGGCATATGCAGCCAGGTACTCCAATCTTCTGATTTACTGCCTGTCTTTAGATCTTCTTTGATGACAAACAGGTTTTAGTTACAGATAAAATGTTGTTTCAAAGTGTGTTAGTGTAGGAAACAACACCCACACAAATAATACTTATCTTCTGCAGGATCAAACGGCTTCTATTTTAAGAAATGGGTTCTGCTAGAGGTCGGCGGTCTAGTTTGATGAACACCTAATCACCCCGAGGAACATAGCAAGTGTCAAGTAGCTAATGTTAGCACAGTGGCTAAAGCTAGCCTCATCGCAGAGCCAACCACGAGCGCTGAAGTCCCCGAACAAAGTCATCAGAGAACATATAACAGACTGAAGGAGGTTTACAAACGGCGGGTGAAGACGGAGGGTTCATTAGTTCCAACAGCTCAGAATACCTACACAATGCCGAGCAGCCCTACTTCCACTGTAATCCTTCAAAATAAGAGCACTTAAAATACATTACTCAACAGGATTGTAGAAGTTTACAGAAAAGAAATCGTAACGGGCCAAAACGGGATCGGCCCGTCAGACTTTATAAAGAACATTGTAATCGGTTCATCTGTATTTTCTACAATTTTAGTGCGAGTCACAAGTTTATGTACAGAAAGATAAACAAAAGAAACCAAATTTAAACAATCCGGAAGCAGATTTTATGACGTAGAACATAGTTTGTTGTTTTTTGACGGCCTATTTAAAAGAAATGTCGATAAATTCAATCATAAATGTATAACTCTGAAATGACGTGCGTAGTTAGCCCACTGAAAATTAAATGTATTATTACTATTATTAATATAACATTCCAATAATCCTAAACTGCATCTTGAAATCCGTGTGGGATATTTAACCTTTCCTGCTGCTTTTTATGTACAACCGCTACAGTCTAAGTAATCTGACTACACTACTACCTCCGGTTTATCGCAGACAGTTACGATCAGCACATTTGTAGAAATGTGAATGGTATGAAGAAGTGTGTTGTGAAAAGTAACTAGTAACTAAAAATGCTGGATGAAAAGAGGCTTTGATGTTGTTGAGTTTACAGTGAGGACCGGTGACATCATGCCAAACAGTAGCAAAGGACAGCCAATCAGCAGCGAGCATGTGTCCCACACAGCAGGTCAGGGTGACATCTTACCTGGTCCCCCTGAGTGTAAACACCGGACCGGTTCGGCCCTCCAACCGTCACCCAGACGACACACTCCGTCTGATCCCATCCACCGAGTGTCACGGCGACAGGAAATGATCGGAGCGGACCGACGGGTCCACATTTAGAACCTTCAGCAGAACCTCCACGGACCTTATTTACACGCCAGCTGACTCTATATATATATATATATATATATATATACTATATATGAATATAAATATACTATATATATATATATATATATATATATATACTATATATGAATATAAATAAACTATATATTATATATATATATATATATATATATATATATATATTATATATAAATATATATATATTATATAATATATATATATATATATATATATATATATATATATATATATATATATATATTATATATGAATATAAATAAACTCTATATATATATATATATATATATATATATATATATATTATATACTATATATGAATATAAATATACTTTATATATATTGTTGTTTATCGCTGTTATCTGCTAACCTTTGATAATCGTTTTCCAGAATCAGGCGGGTTCTGGACTTCCACCGTCTCACATGTCTATACTCTGGAGTGAGGGAGGAAGGCGGACAGAACCCAGAAACTCAGGGAGAACCCAGGACCAGAGGTGGAGCTGGACCCAGAACCTCCTCAGTGTGAGGCAGCTGTGCTTCTCCCACATAAACCCACTGACACGCTAAACGTGATTGTTGGCCACCACAAACACGTCTGTAACGTTTATAAAGAGGAACATCCGGGCCTCTAAATTCTCCCTGTTGCGGTCGGTACACGGCGAGTCCGCCGGTCTTAGACTCCAGTTTCTCCTCCAGGAGAAAAACGGAGGCAGGTTTCTTAAAAACGCCTCCCAGAACCATCTGAAGTGAGAAGTCAGCGACAGATTACCGGCGGCAGGAGTTTGGAGCGACTCATCTGTTGTTCTGCATAGTTTGGTTCTGGTGGATCACCTGCTCCTCTTTAACGGAACATCTGTGGCACGTAACCAGATCTACAGTGCAGGAAGCGACGAGGCAGAGAGGTGGAGAGGTGGAGAGGTGGAGAGTGTCTGGAGCTCCACCAGAGAACACACACACAATGCCTGATAGTCAAAATAGTAGAAATATTCCCATCCTGATCAGGTTAACTCAATCCTCACGTCTATCGTCTCCGACTTAAACCCTCAGCGCCCTCATTCAGAACTTCTCTGGGAGTCTCTGCATAACGCCTCACCAGCAGAGAACCTAAAGTCAGAGATATGCACCTCCTGCATGCTCAACGACGCACACTGAAACAACAACACCCCAGAAAGACTCAACGGCCGACTTACTTTTCCAGGCAGCGCGGCTCAACGGTTGGGCTTTGGCCCGCGGACGGAGAAAGAAGTTGTTTTGTAAGGAGTTCTGTGGTGAAGTTTGAGCTTTGGACAGGCTGGTGTTCATGGCACTTCTCCATGGTAAACCACCAGGCAGGCAACAAAGGGTCAAAGTTCACCGTTTGTTGCAACTGGTTTATACTGATGATTCATTCATGAGCTAAAAGTCATCCGGCGGCTAAAACCGAACTCCAGCTGGGCTGAACTTTTATTTTTACGCTCACAAAAACTGAAGAAAAAAAAAAAAACAGATAAAAAATGTTTGTGCAATAAATTGTGTCGAAAAGATCATTTAAATTAATCTCACTGCAAAACCAACATCTAAAACATATATATATATATATATATATATATATATATATATATATATATATATGTATGTATGTATGTATATTTATATATATATATCAGATGTCAGAGCCTTTGATCTAAAAACATCAGCTGAGGAGAAAAAAATATTACTCACGCATAGTAACATATTACTCACACATAGTAACAGATTACTCACTCATAGTAACAGATTACTCACATATAGTAACAGACTACTCACACATAGTACCATATTACTCACTCATAGTAACAGATTACTCACTCATAGTACCAGATTACTCAGTCATAGTAACAGATTACTCACATATAGTAACAGACTATTCACACATAGTACCATATTACTCACTCATAGTAACAGATTACTCACACATAGTAACAGATTACTCACTCATAGTAACATATTACTCACTCATAGTAACAGATTACTCACACATAGTAACAGATTACTCACTCATAGTACCAGATTACTCACACATAGTAACAGATTACTCACTCATAGTAACAGATTAGTCACACATAGTAACAGATTACTCACACATAGTACCAGATTACTCACACATAGTACCAGATTACTCACACATAGTAACAGATTACTCACTCATAGTAACAGATTACTCACTCATAGTACCAGATTACTCAGTCATAGTAACAGATTACTCACATATAGTAACAGACTACTCACACATAGTACCATATTACTCACTCATAGTAACAGATTACTCACACATAGTAACAGATTACTCACTCATAGTAACAGATTACTCACACATAGTAACAGATTACTCACTCATAGTACCAGATTACTCACACATAGTAACAGATTACTCACTCATAGTAACAGATTAGTCACACATAGTAACAGATTACTCACACATAGTACCAGATTACTCACACATAGTACCAGATTACTCACACATAGTAACAGATTACTCACACATAGTAACAGATTACTCACTCATAGTACCAGATTACTCACACATAGTACCAGATTACTCACACATAGTAACAGATTACTCACACATAGTAACAGATTACTCACACATAGGAACAGCTCAGTTGTAGTGACATGCATGAACTGTATTCACTCTTATGCCTCAGGAT
>VRLP01010095.1:0-10664 GCA_009660295.1 Lophius piscatorius
CACCACATCTGTCTCTTTCTCCACCTATCACAACATCTGTCTCATTCTCCATCCCTCACAACATCTGTCTCTTTCACCACCTACAACAACATCTGTCTCTTTCTCCACCTATAACAACATCTGTCTCTTTCTCCACCTACAACAACATCTATCTCTTTCTCCACCTACAACAACATCTGTCTCTTTCTCCACCTATCACCACATCTGTCACATTATGCTCACGTCCAGGAGCTACCATCGTTAGGAAAGAACTGAAATGGTACAATGACTCACTATATTCCTCCTGGGATGAAGTATTTAGGTAGTGGACATAATTCGGTGATGCGTCCTTTCGGCCGAGTGTTAGGCAGTAAAGAGTTAAACTGTTGTTATCTGCTCGTCCTGCGATGTGATTGTGGTGCATGCGCACCTTGCGAAGACATGCTTCATTGAAAACCTTACGGTGAACTTTCAGCCTCTTTTGAAGCAAAAACTGGGAATAAAGTTGATCGTAGGTAACGGTTGTTTTATGTTGCTTCTTTCTGTGCTGTTAGCGCTCAGCTAGCATTAGTTTGTTGTGATATTAAAGTCTTGTGGTGTGTGTAAGCCCATTTCTGCTGAATGTTAATTTACTCGTCAGACATAAATGCCCTTATCCACTTTTTGTCTTTCTGCATAAAAATGGACACGTTTTTGCGTTGTGCCTTAATTCATCTGGAACCGGAGACGAGCGTGAAAGAATGATCAAATTCCAGCATCCTCGTCACACCAGCGTCCCCATCAGTGCTTCCTGGACACACTATTCAGCAGGGAACGCTCCATGTCTCCGCTGCCGAATTTTACTTCCCATGCCCATATTTGGCTCTTCCTTCTGACTGTATTGAGCAGAGATGAGATGGAAAAGCCCTTCCCACACCGGGGCCTCTGGCCGCTGTAGGGGGAGCAGAGGTCTGGTCACGGGCCCAAAGCGATAGGGGTGATAATCCTCGTGCGCTAAATCATATTACGCAACACATATTTTGAGTGTTTGCCACCGGGAAAGATTCAGAGAGTGGGCCAGAGGAGGAGAGAGGAAGCACAGTTGCATAATAACAGCTCCAAAGATGTGGAAGGTTGAAAGCAGAGAGGAGGGCGAGAGAAGACTCCTTCATCGCCCTCCCTACTCTGATCATCGCTCTCTGGCTGCAGCTGTTTCCACCGCATGAAACTACAAAAGGGAGATAATCCCAGTCGATGAGTCAGCTCCTGAATTTAGGAAAAACGGTGGGTATGAAGTGCATTAAGGTCATACGGGGGAATAGTGCAACAACAGAAGGCATTAAAATATACTACACCAAGGTTTTATCTGCAGGCACTGGAAAAAACAAAGAAGCCTCCGACAAGTCAAATGGAAACGTATTTCAGGATATTAGTTTTCTCACTCAGTGATTCTCCCAGAACCTGGAGTGAGAGTGAACTACCTCTGCTGTTATCCAGGGAGCTGCTGGGAAGAATCCTTACAACACACTGAAAAATACTTTTTTGAATGAACTCTAAAAAAATCAATCAAAGTATTTCTACAAAATCTTATTTAAAAGTTTAGAGTTTCTTCATGCTGGAAGAATAAAGGCCTTGTCCACGCGTGACCACACAACAAACATCTAAAAGCAAACATGCTCTTTTCTTCTCTCTGCATTTAGCCCCTTCATCCACACACAAACGCTCTGAACCATCTCCATCAGTGGATACTTTGAAAAACTCCTTCCAGGCTGAAGACTTTTAGAGTCTCTGGTTGACGTGTTGACAGGATGTGGACGTGACTATCGTCTATGTGTGACATCATCAAATACACCAGGACTTCCTTTATTTAGAAGTCCTTCCTGCCAGCTGACATCAGACTGTTTAAACATCTGCATCAAAGATACTGCCGGACACTCTTTCATTTGCGCTGACGTTTAATCTGTTGATAATTCATTATAGTCCCTCTCTCTCCCACTGCTTCACCAGAATGCACCATGTCTCATTGATATCATTTGTACTGTTCTTTTTCTCTTTGTAGTCATTTATTTATCATAGACCTTATCATTTCCCTCAATTGTAGCTTGGTGGATTTTCAGATTTAAAATGATTTCATTTTGTTTCTGCTTATATTTCATCGCTCGTTGTTGACATTTGGATGTTGCTGCTGTGACAGGAGAGTTTCCTGTAAGGCATCAATAAAGTATTTATCCATCTATGTTGTTCATAGTGTCGGTGCCAGAGAGTGTTCTCTTTCCTAAGCGAGAGGAGACAAATCTCAGTTTCTAAACATAAAGACAAGGTTTCTGCTCATAGATCTCCAGCCTTCCTGGGCCATCCACCCCCCCGCTCCTCCACTTGTCTTCAAGCAGTTCCATTAAACTGGTATTACGATCCCAGCCCAGACCGATTCATGGATATAATCTGCAGATTGATCAACTACAGAACTCACAGTATTGTTATTACACTAGTATTTATCTTTGAAGTCATGGATGTGTGTTTCTTTTTCAGTTTAAATAGCCCTTTAATAGGAACTGGTCCACAGTAGCTTTGTATTTAGGACTGTCACAGTCATGTGGGTCAACTACACAAACCTACAGTGGAATAAAAGTCAGACAATCCATTATCAAAACAGGGTGTTTTTCCGACAGACAGCTTACGTACAGGCTGGATATTCTGGTTCACAACAGTGCTGCTGGCGGCTTCCTTATAAAGAGGAGGCCACACACAAGCAGAGACAGGGAGTGTTGAAGTGAGCTGAACCATCAGGATAAAATACACACCACTTACACACCCAGCAAAAAAAGCATTAAACATTTGTGATTTGTGATTATGTTGGTAATGAGTTCAAAACCGCAGTAGACCTCGCATGACTGAGGTGTTCTGATTATTTTCACAGCTGGCCTCCACAGTGACCACACAAGTGCAGTAAAAGGAAGCTTATCTCTCTGTGATAGAAATGAAACTCCGGATGTTTCAACTGAATAATGGATACACCAGTTCTAAACCAGTGGTTCCAAACAAACAAATCATGTACACCTCTGAGTACTGAAACCCTGTGTGTGTGTGTGTGTGTGTGTAACATTGTAACAACAATGCACTTCTGTACAATCTTGTTTCATTAAGAGGAAGATAACCGATAGTTGGAATCAACATACATCTGAATTAAAATTAACAATGAGCGTTACAGTTATGAATACCCTTCAACGGGATGTAAATAATAACATTTAATCAAGTAATGTACTTAAGGTTCTCTTACTTGAAGTATTTCAATTCCCTGATACTTACAGCACTCTGACAAAATATGTGCAACTATATACCGATAATTCAAAGACCTTGTCCATCAGCAGGCTCCACACATGCATGGTTCCCACCATGAAGAATGGAGATGTCATCTTGAGGGGGGCTTTGCTAATGATGAGTTCGGCAATTTATTCCAAACAGAAGACTTGGTGGCTTGGTAGAACCATCAATAGTTTTTGGGCAGGACAATGACCATAAACCACACCTCCAGGCGGAGTAAGGGCAATCTAACGAGTAACACCATCCATCCATACATGCCTTCTTTTCATTACTCTACAGAACTAATAGCATCTGTATTGCTGTAAAACTGTTAAGTCTGATCTCATATCGGTACTAATGTAAACAGCATTCTCCTCCAGCTTAAGTGGTTAAAAGTTGAAGACAGGATGATGGCTGCACGTTCAATGTGGAGCGTTTAACAATCTACAAATCGATCATATCACCATAGTCATTTCAAAATCCAATCAAGATAAGATAATTTATTCATCCCATAAGGGGGATATTTCATTCTTACAGCAGCAGCAGATTACGAGAGACAGAGAGAGACAGAGAGAGACAGAGAGAGAGACAGAGACAGAGAGAGAGACAGAGAGAGAGACAGAGACAGAGAGAGAGAGAGAGACAGAGAGAGAGAGACAGAAAGAGAGACAGACAGAAAGAGAGACAGAGAGAGAGATAGACAGAGAGAGAGAGACCGAAAGATAGAGACAGAGAGAGAGAGAGAACGAGAGAGACAGAAAGAGAGACAGAGAGCGAAACAGAGACAGAGAGAGAGACAGAGAGAGAAACAGAGACAGAGAGAGAGACAGAGAGGGAAACAGAAAGAGAGAGAAACAGAGAGACAGACAGAGAGAGAGAGAGAGCAACAAAGAGAGAGAGACAGAGAGAGAGAGCGACAGAGAGAGACAGAGAGAGAAACAGGGAGAGAGAGAGAGAGCGACAGAGTGAGAGAGAGAGAGAGAGACAGAGAGACAGTCACTGACAAAGAAATCAGCATTTAACAAACGAATCAGGAAACAACTTGGACAATCACATTGTTCTGTATATAAGACGTGAAATGCAGTTTATGATAGAAAATGTTGGAGTTGTGAGTGTCCTTTTAGGTTTACTCGTGAAATATTGATATTTTCTCTTATATAGGACGTCTAGTGTGATCTTGTGTGTGTTTGTGCATGTGTCACCCTGTAGACACAGTCAGGTTTAAGACGTGCTGAACGTTTAAATGTTTGTTTACATGTTTTAACTGTTGACCCCAGGAAGACTGCGCTGATGAGGAACATAACAAATAAATAATTCCGTGACACATAGTAGAGGTTTGTTCCTCGCTTGTCGCTGGAGAAATAATCCCCTTCTGTAAATGTCACCTGTGTCAATCATCCTGCTGGTTCCGGTAACCACACATCCTCCTGGGAGTCACTGCCCACGCAGACGTGTAACTTCACCACAGCTCCACGTACACGCTGAGCCCAGAGACGCCGGTGCCGATACCAGTCATAAGAAACTCTGATCGCATGTACAGCAGCTGACTGCTGCTCAGACATAAGAATAATGTCTGAATAAACCCACTGAGGTCGAGCAGAGACGGTTTAGGAAACGAAAACAAGTTTGATCCGCAGATGTCCAAAAATGAACTTCAGGTTTGACAGACATGTTAGCAAACTAGCTGCCAGCAGCAGAAAGACCAGGAAACAACAGGTGAGAGGGATCTTACCTGGACTCTTCAGGTTATATTTATTCTCCATACCGACAGTGGATGTTTCTGTAAAAGATGAAGATGCTGACTTTATCCAGATAACTCACTAGCATCCAGCGGCTAGCTCAGTACAGCCGGGCTAGCTGGAGTCGGTCCAGGAATAAAAGCACTAATTGTATTTCGTTGTCGCTCTCAATTTAAGCTGACGTTTCAGAGATGTGTTGAATTCAGTCTCGAGAATCTCAAAGGGTTGTTTCAGAAGTTATCCTGTGTTTCGGCTTTGATAGTTTGTTGAGTGTTATTCGCGTGACGTCATCTAAGAGGAAGTGAATTACTATTGGCTGGATTTCTTCTTCTGGGGACATTAAAGGTAGCGCCGTCCTTCTTCTCTTCTTTCTTCTCTTCTATTAGTTTTCTAATCTTTATTACAACAACGTATTCAAATATATATATACATATATTCAAATATGTAGTGATAATATAGCTTTATATATATAATAATAATAATAATATAAATTGTACAATAGAATAACTTTCTTCTCATTGGTGCAGAACAATATAAGGCAGTTCAGCAGCCAAAATTCAAAAATACAATTGAGCGAAAGAAAACAACACAAGGACATAGCATAGAAGGAAAGCTGCAGGAGAGTTGCACTGAATGTACACTATTACACTAAGAGCAGTAATATGTATATGTATGTGTGTATATATATATATATTTCCTATGACAGTAGTTTAAACATGTATGTCTAGGAAAACCCCTTTATTTGGTAACAGACCAAATAGAGACCACAAGCAGATAGGTTTTGTTGTTGTTTTGGGGGGGCGATTTCTTTTTGATATTTTGTTTCTTACACTTCTATGTTTTCATCTTTTCTCTTCTTGTGTTTTCTTCTTGTGTACGAGGATGACTTAGAGGAGACA
This sequence comes from Lophius piscatorius, assembly GCA_009660295.1. Classification (NCBI taxonomy): domain Eukaryota; kingdom Metazoa; phylum Chordata; class Actinopteri; order Lophiiformes; family Lophiidae; genus Lophius; species Lophius piscatorius. The sequence goes on from VRLP01010095.1 coordinate 5,897, forward strand.
TTCCTTTGGAAGAGACAGAGGAAGTGGGACATATTAATCTGAAACAGTAGATGGGTATATAACTGTTATAGAACATTGACAATAAAGGAGTCCTGTACCACCAAAATACTCAACATCATCATTTCTAACCAGCCAGCATGCAAAACGATTCTCAGATCTTCACATCATGGTGCCAAACTTGGAAGGGATGTCTGACCAGTGGCTCATGTCACACCGCATCAAGTGTAATCCAGTTATTCTGCATGTGTGCCCACGCACTCCAACCGCCGTAGGAGATTTCTCCGACCGCGTACCGACGCCAGAGGCTTTAAAACACACAGCAGCCATGATAAACCAGCAGGGGTCATGCACATGCCATGTAGACCGGTGACCTTTCTCCTCAGCCGACATGGCTGCCCTCGTTGTATGATGTGCAACTAAGAGACCAAGGCTGAACATTGAGGAGATAAAAGCTGGAGTATAAGGTATAGCTTTAAGCTCGTTGCTCCGCCTTTACAGCGCTGTGGTCTTCATGGTACCCTCTGTGGTGGGCTGGCAGTGGTTCAACAAGTAGAGGGGTTGTTCAGTCATCAGAGGATCTGGAGGAAAAAAAACAGTTACATACCGACGACTGAATCTAGTCCCTCAAAGTTACAACTTAAGTAAAAGGTAATAGAACAGAGTGTTTGTGTGTGAGTGTGTTTGTGTGATTGTGTTTGTATGTGTATGTGAGTATGTGTGTTTGTGTGTGTACGTGTTTGTGAGTATGTGTGTTTTGTGAGTATGTGTGTTTGTGTGTTTGTGTGTTTGTGTGTGTACGTGTTTGTGAGTATGTGTGTTTTGTGAGTACGTGTGTTTGTGTGAGTGTGTGTTTGTGAGTATGTGTGTTTGTGTGAGTGTGTGTTTGTGTGTTTGTGAGTACGTGTGTTTGTGTGAGTGTGTGTTTGTGTGAGTGTGTGTTTGTGTGTTTGTGAGTACGTGTGTTTGTGTGAGTGTGTGTATGTGTATGTGTGTTTGTGTCAGTATGTGTTTACGTGTTTGTGTGAGTATTTGTGCTTGTGTGAGTGTGTGTTTGTGTGTTTGTGAGTACGTGTGTTTGTGTGAGTGTGTGTAAGTGTATGTGTGTTTGTGTCAGTATGTGTTTACGTGTTTGTGTGAGTATTTGTGTTTGTGTGAGTGTGTGTTTGTGTGTATGTGCTTGTGTGAGTGTGTGTTTGTGTGTATGTGCTTGTGTGAGTGTGTGTTTGTAGATTAACCTCTAATGAAGAGACAGAGAAAAAAAACGTTATGTAACATCATGATGCTGGATCTCCATCAACAGCAGAAATCTTCCCCGCCAAATCCAGATTAACGCCGCAAGAGTGTGTGTGTGTGTTTGTGTGTGTGTGTACGTGTGTAGGTGTGTGTGCGTGTGTCTGTGAGTGTTTATGTGTGTGTATGTGTGTGTGAGTGTTTGTGTGTGAGTGTGTTTGTGTGTGTGAGTGTCAGTATATGTGTGTGAGTGTGTGTGCGTGTGTGCCTGTTTATGTGTTTGTGTGAGTGTGGGTCTGTGGGAGTGTGTTTGTGTGTGTTTGTATGTGTGTGAGTGTGTCTGTGAGTGTTTATGTGTGTGAGTGTTTGTGTGGGAGTGTGTTTGTGTGTGTGAGTGTTAGTATATGTGTGTGAGTGTGTGTGCGTGTGTGCCTGTTTATGTGTTTGTGTGTGTGTGAGGTTGTGTGTGTGGTTGTGGGTGTGTGAGTGTGGGTCTGTGGGAGTGTGTTTGTGTGCGTGAGTGTGTGTGTGAATTTGTGTGCGTGTATGTGTGTTTGTGTGTGTGCGTGTGTCTGTGAGTGTTTATGTGTGTGCGCGTGAGTGTGTGTGTGTAATTCTGTTCATGTTTGTGCATGTATGTGTGTGTGCGTGTGTCTGTGTGTGTGTGTGAGTGTGTGTATTGGTTTCTATCAGCAACTGGCAGACAGTTTGTGACAGTTATGTGTCTGATAACACATGATTGACAGGAGGGAGTTAGAGCTTTGGAGCAGACAGATTGAGATCAAACAAATATCAGAATTGAGTATTAATTATTTGCAGTAGAAATACTATTCGGAATGTCTCAAATGATCTAAATTCATTTTTCTTAATTCTCAAAGATAGCATACAGAAACTTTCACTGTGACGTCACTGTACTGGTGTGTTTGATGTTAAGGCGTTGCTGCCCTCTACTGGTTAAAGGGATAAAATACACCGAGGAGACGTTTTCTTCCATGATAGTCAGGTTTAATGTATTTACTAGAAGAAGAAGATGAAGAAGAAGAAAAAGATGAAGAAGCCTTTATTTGTCACATACAACATAAAGAATGTAATTTAGAAGAAAAATCTTTATTGCTTAAGTTATTGTTCAAATAAAAGCTGTTAGACTTCTGATCTGGACTATACAGCTTTATTCTTCTTCTTCTTCTTCTTATTATTATCAGTATTATCATTATTATTATCATTATTATCTTTTTTTTTTATTATTATTATTTTTATCAGTATCATAATAATAATAATAATTATGATTATTATTATTATGATTATTATTAGCATTATTATTGTTGTTCAAATATGTTTAAATGTGTTTAAACGTGATTAAATGTGTTTAAATACGTTTAAACGTGTACAGGAGTTTACGCCGCTGTGACATAAACTCCTGTACTTCTTGGTAATTGTTTCAGAATATTCTGGATTATCAGTACAGATTGACCGGGTCAGAATCAGAACCCTGAGGGGAGGTTCTCATTGGTCACCGGCACCACATAAAAGAACCTCCACAGATCCGCAGACGTGTTCTGATGTTAGTGCGGCGAAAACATCCAAAAGTGGACTGTTCAGATTTCAGCGTTAAACTTCTAAACCCTGAACCCCGAAAAACTTGACAAAAGACTTTCTTTTATATAATTGGATTCTTTATTTGAACTTCTGATAAATGAAAAAAACATAAAAATACTGTAACGAGGCTTTTTTGTAGGATATTTGATACTTCAGGGGTTTAAAATACAATTAGGGGGGGGGGGTAGGAGCTTAGGGCACCAGATCAGCTAGGGGCGGCCCTGCTTCTAACTTAAATCTTCTGGAGTTTGGAGATGTTCCGTTTTCGTAAACCATCAGTCTCGTGCTGTTAACCTCTACAAGACCTTCATCGTCAATCAACTGCACGATGACGTCACTCACGGGCGTTCCTCCCTCACTCCTCTGGTTCTTCACCTTGATCTCCTGCTCCTGGTCTCTGCTGACCTTCACATCTGTCGGCTTCTACCTGCAGCGCGCGGAGGTCAGAGGCTCCAGCAGCGGTAATAAATGTTCCGTGCGTCACGATCGGGCCCCACGGAGCCGGTAAATCCGTGCCATCTGACACAGAGGATTTGTTGGTTTAGGAGAAACTCCTTCCCCCTCCTCTGCCAGATTAAATACTGTGACATCCATGTATAGATTCTCACTACGCGTGCGGCGCGAGGCAAGTGCGGGATGCGCGTCCGGTGCGGGGAACGTCGCTGGAGTGGGCTGCAGTTCTGAGACGCGGAGAGACGACCGTGGACACCATGCACACGGACGTGGTTCTGCTCGGCCTGCTGCTCTGGATGGGTCCGATGGTCCGGGTGCCCGGACAGAAGGTCCAAACACGGCGATCATGCAACCACGACAGGTCAGTTCATCACGCGCCCTTCCTGGGCTCGTGGCGCACGGTGCGTATTTACGCGCGAACCATTGAAATACCAATCTTCAATTTCAGTCTTAAAAAAAACTATTCTCACGTCTTAATACTTCTGGTTTGTTTTTACTTTAATCATAGAAAATAAACACCTCGTTAATTTAATTAACTGTAATGGAATAAAAACAAGTTAGAAAAGATTGAAGTTTATTTAATTCTTCACATTAGAAACACACACACATATATATATATATATATATATATATATATATATATATATATATATATATAAAAGTGAAAGTTTATTGTTCTGAGACGGAAGGAAGTTTTCTAAAAAGGTCGAACACAAAGAATTAATGGAGGATTTATACTTTACCTTTAATATTGGAGGACAAACGGAGGGTTAAGTTTCACAGGGTTCCGTCTGATGCATCAGCTCACCACTCACTTTTGGACCATATCAGAACTTTCTGATCGGAACTTTCTGATCGGGTTTCTGGATTTCAGAGAGTACACCGTTAAAGTAAAGTATTAAATCATTTCAGGCCGAGTAATATCATGTTTTCAAAAAAAACACCAAAGAGCGAAGTCCCCCCGAAGTAAACTTTAAAATATCCATCACTCAGATTGATGGTTAGAACAAACATGTAGCAGCAGCGAAGGTTCCGGTTTCACCGTTTACATGACAGCAGCGTTTTCAAAAGAAAACATTTCAGGCTCTTAACACAAAAATGAAAAATAACAAAATAGCTGTAGCACTAGCTGCAGAGGGGATAATGCTAGCTACAGATAACTAGCTGCAGAGGTGTTAATGTTAGCTACAGATAACTAGCTGCAGAGGTGTTAATGTTAGCTACAGATAACTAGCTGCAGAGGTGCTAATGTTAGCTACAGATAACTAGCTGCAGAGGTGCTAATGTTAGCTACAGATAACTAGCTGCAGAGGTGTTAATGTTAGCTACAAATAACTAGCTTCAGAGGTGTTAATGCTAGCTACAGATAACTAGCTGCACAGGTGCTAATGTTAGCTACAGATAACTAGCTGCAGAGGGGATAATGCTAGCTACAGATAACTAGCTGCAGAGGTGTTAATGTTAGCTACAGATAACTAGCTGCAGAGGT
>VRLP01010096.1:0-10654 GCA_009660295.1 Lophius piscatorius
AGAGTCACGTCATGACATCACAGAGACACTAGAGTCACGTCATTACATCACAGAGACACTAGAGTCACGTCATGACATCACAGAGACACTAGAGTCACGTCATGACATCACAGAGACACTAAAATCACGTCATTACATCACTCTTTCTTTTGTTTTGTGACAAAATGTAAAGTGCATTATAAATTAAATGTATTATTATTATTATTATTATTATTACATCCGATGATGACAGTGACGGGTGAAAGGAGGAGGAGGTTACAATCATTCATTCATTTCATAACCACTCCTCCTGTTAACGGTTGAGGAGGGGGCTGGAGCATATCCCAGCTGACATTCACTGTTTCACCTATATCACATGTTTTTAACTGTGGAGCACACAGACGTGACAAGAACCTGCTTTTAAACCCGGAACCTTCTCGCACCTTCTCGCGACGCCACTCTTCTATCCGCTGCTCCGCGGCGACGGTTGTGACCGTTTACCTTGTAAATAAAACGGCACAAAAGCTGAGGCGAGAATTTCCTCAGCGGCGGTCTGCGAGGTCTGGTCTGTAGACATTTACAAAAACTGCACAAAAACAGGAAACACAAAAGGGAGTACGGAGAAAACCCCCATCTTTACCCGTAAGTGTCAGCCTTACGCTTCGTTGTCCCGCCCCCATCCAGTGATGTCACCGCTTCTTGGCTCCAGCCTGGCATCGGTTTTCCTGGCTGAGAGCCCATTCTTAACCTTGGAAAAGAAAAGATCCGCTCCCATATGAGGCTCCGGAGCAGAACCCGCCCTGGATCTGCTGTGGTGGATGATTCCTCTTTAAAGTGACATTTTTGCCGGAGCATTCCTCTATTCCTAACTCTCTGGATTTAAACCCTTCTTTGATTTACACTCTGTGGATGTCAGGAACAAGGAGGGCAGTCAGCTGCCACAGAAAGATCAATCTATGCAAATAGAACAGGCTTTGTAAGAAGAGGAGGGGGGGCCTTCAACATCATCCAGAAGAAAACACAGAGTTTAACATCTCTAACGTAAGAGATAAAAGTCTACGTTAGCATCAAAGCGCCGCAGGGCTCTGACGTCACGAGCTTGTACCGTTGGACGGTTCGGACTCCTCCGCGGTTTTGTTGTTGATAAAGTCAGAAGTGTAGTAACACATTAATACACACTAAGTGTATGAGGCCTTGAATGTAGGAACAATCCAGACGTGTTTGTCGAACCTGTGCCTCCACTTCACACATGGAATATGACCGACAGCAGAAAGACTCCACATTCACAGTGTAGATGTGACGCTGATGAGGATGAGGATGAGGATTAAGACTACCAGTGTCATGAGAATGTTACCATGATGTTTTTGACACATCAGAGACAAGAAAGAGTAAAAGTAAATATTCAGCTGAGATATGAGTTCAAATGTGTGTGAAGAGACCAAAGAATCAATAAAGTTTTATAAAGTGTTGTGATGCATTATTACCGCTTACTTGTGTCCAAATGACTCTTTGAAGTGTGAATCCTGGAATATTCTTTTGAAGAAGAGGACCCAAGGTTGACCCCTGAGGAACACCGTGTTTGTCCTAGCAGCCGAGTCTGTTCTGCAAAAACTGCTACAAAAGGTTTCATCAAATTCACGCGGAGGAAAGACGAATAACCTCGTCGGAAATCAGGTTCCAGTTTTGGAAAAAAAAAGGCATTTAATCCGCGTATTTTCAGCGTAAGAAACTTCTTCCTGGTGAGTGAAACACGTACGCACCAAATCCAAATATGGAAGAGGACCTGATCAGAAGGATGGTGAGGATAGTTTGTCCAAAAACGTCTTCTAGCACCACCTAGTGACTGAAATATAAATATTACAGTAAAATGTGATTTATGCCGGACGTGTTTCCTCGAGTCGATTCAAATTTACCAAACCTGGACTGAAACATGAGCGAGTATTTAAGGAAAGCACTCTATAAATAAAATGTTTTATTATTATTAATAATAATAAAACATTTTATTATTATTAATAATAATAAATCGGACTGACGGTTCAGAAACTATGGCCCGAAAACTTTTGAAGATCAAGCTCCCCTTAGTGTCTGAAAAATGCAACAGACCTTTCACAAAATCAACCCAGTTCTTCCTCGCACTAAGGGCTATGTAGGTATTAAATTTGGAAATTTTCCATGAAATAGTTTTTGACTTATTAGGTTAAGACAAAAGATCTGCTGTGGACAAGGACGTGGTGTACTGATCTACCTCCCCATCTTTTCTCCTGGCTGATCTACCTCCCCATCTTTTCTCCTGACTGATCTACCTCCCCATCTTTTCTCCTGGCTGATCTACCTCCCCATCTTTTCTCCTGACTGATCTACCTCCCCATCTTTTCTCCTGACTGATCTACCTCCCCATCTTTCTCCTGACTGATCTACCTCCCCATCTTTTCTCCTGACTGATCTACCTACCCACCTACCTCCTGACTGATGTACCTCCCCAACGTTTCTCCTAGCTGATCTACCGCCCCATCTTTTCTCCTGACTGATCTACCTCCCCAACTTTTCTCCTGACTGATCTACCTACCTTACTTTCTCCTGACTGATCTACCTCCCCAACTTTCTACCTACCACCCTGACTGATCTACCTCCCCACCTTTTCTCCTGACTGATCTACGTCTCCACCTACCTCCTGACTGATCTACCTACCTTACTTTCTCCTGACTGATGTACCTCCCCATCTTTTCTCCTGACTGATCTACCTCCCCATCTTTCTCCTGACTGATGAACCTCCCCATCCTTCTCCTGACTGATCTACCGACAGACCGACCAGTGAGCTGGTAGTAATGGTGATGACCAGTAGGCAGCAGCAGGACCACATTTATTCCACCAGCTGCGGGTTGAATCCAGCGAAGAAGGAGTGTGCCACCAGGAAGCATGGCGGGGTTTGTGTTTCGGTTCGATCCCCTGTCCTGCGGTTAGACGCGGTAGCGCCGGTGTCAGCGCGTGTTCCGTCCGACAAACGGTGACAGAGAGGCGTGTCGGTTGTTGTTCGGGAACTCAACGATGGATGAGCGTGTTCGGAGGGAGTCCGGGGCAGCTCGTCCGAGGAGGCTCTCCGTCGCTGTGGCGGAGCCTGGAGCTGACCCGAATCTGCAAGATGGCGAGGAGAGCGATGTCTACATGTTCGGGGAGAACCATTTTTTTCCGGGCGGACTGAGCGGACCGGGTCGGAGGATGGAGAGGAGGAATTCCGCTCAGGGCAGCCACCAGAGACATATGCCGATGGGGCCTCTGAAGCTGACCATACCGAGGAAAACAAAGGAGAAGAAAGGTGAGCCAGCCTGCGAGCGATACACTAATCCCGATGTCACAGAGTCAAAACTGTAACATGGTGAATATGTTTAATCACCATTATTTTAATTCAATCAACCTCTGAAGTTATCAATCCCCCCCCCCGAACGACCAGGAGCTCCAGAGGGAGTCCATTATCGGACAGCTATCCTGGCTCAAATCCACTCATTCTGCCGATAGCTTCGGTACAGTCCGAATAACGGGAGAAAGAAACCCTCACAAATGTTCACATGAGACTTTTAGAAGCTTTTCATACGTTAAAGTCTCTGTTCTCTGGCGGAAAGTCCTTGTTAGCATCCTGTGTTATTACAGGCGCCGGCTAACAGAGGCTAGCAGATAAAAACAGCTAAACTCAAATATATCTGTAATTGCTGTCGCCTCTTTTGAGTTAATGGGTTAATTATGATTGTTTGAAGAGTTAATAGTAAACACTTCTAACTCACGTTTAATGTCGATACATTTAGATAACGTCTATAAACGTATTTACGACAGCGTTATGTTGATGTTAGCTTGATTTAGCTAGCTGGCTAACGTCAGGTTAGGTGCGTTTGTTTATGTTTGCCCGCGTGAGTGCGCGCGTGCGGTGTTTGGGCTTTCATCCTTTTATTCCATGTCGTTTTCAGTCGCATAACCTCTTTGTTTGTCTTCTATGATTAAACCGTCCTCCAGAATTATAAGCACCAATCAAGTCATTGACAGGAATCCAACTATTTACTCAAGTAACGTAATATTATTTAAAGAAACGTAACCTTCGTCTCGTAGAACAAATATTTATTCTTCAAAGGTGTGAAACAAGTTTTGCCAACTCTATAAAACCCTGTGATTTAAAGGTAACTGGAGCGTTCTTTATATTTGTAGTTCACCTGCTGGAGTAGAAACTCTCAAGTGACGAACATGACTTCCTGTTTGTCAGGTGACACAGGTGTGTTTTCTCTTTCACGGTCTTCATGGACGCCTTTCATCATTATTCTCCACCAAAGAACTAGGATCTTTGTTTGTTTGTTTGTGACCAGGATCACGGGAAACTGATGGACGGATCTGGATAAGAAACCCTAAAATTAAGTTGTTTGGAGCTTTGATGTTTTATTCTGCAGCTATGATCACAGCCTTTGGTCCTTTGGTGTTTTACATTGGAGAGAAACAGGGAATGAGGTCCTAAAGAGTAAACCTTTAGACCAGAGGTGGTGAGAGTTTGTTGGCCCCCATGATGACAACAATGACTGAAGAGGACATAGAGTAGGTTCAGAGGTTTGTGCTGCTGTTGTGACGCCTTTAAAGACGGAAGAGCTCGATAACGAGAGAAAGCACTCGGAGCCCAAACCTCCGCCAACTCACAACAGAACCCTAGGTTTTAAGAAAACGTCTGATTCCTCCTTTGATGTCTGAGTTACTGCCAGCCTCTAAATCTACCAACATCTCCAACGAACCCTCTGAGCATCTCTCAGAGACTCTGTAGCCGCCCGTCTCCTGCGCCTGTTTGCGCTGTTGTTCCTCTGCGTGACCTCTGACCCCGCTAGTTTTCCATGGAGGAAAATAGACGTCTGCTTCTGCCAGACTGACGTCAATCAGCAGTCGTTAATATTCATTAGAGGCGTTTCCCTGACTCTTTGTGGGCAACAGTGGGCGTGGCCTAAGTTCCACCTGCTGTGTCTTGCCTAGAGGGGGGCGGAGCATAGAGCTTTTTTAATTTCTCCTATCCATGGGAGAAAATTGTGATCTGAGTTCTAACAAATGAAAACCAGGATTCTCTTTGAATGTTTGAAATGACCCGGAACCAGTGGGACCCAGTAGAACCCAGTGGGACCAGTAGAAGTACTGTGATGGAGTCAGATCCGTGCAGCCGGGTTCTTAAATCTAACGTCAGACGTTAACGTCGGGGACAAACTTGTTCAGCGGTGGAACAGCGGAGGTTCTTTACATTTTTTGATCGTCTGGTTCTGATGTTATGGGTCTGCTGGATCCAGACACACACTGACTCCATCCATCCTCTCGTCTCCCTTCTAGCTCTGTTCCATAACTTGTCCACTGAGTCCCGGGAGTACGAGGACATGATGACCATCCTGACCTCCTCCTGCGTGGACACCAGCTCCACCGGCTGCTTCACCTACAGCAGACCCCGGCTGGTCCACAGCGAGCAGCTGGAGAAGGAGGTAACCTCTCGACTAAGTTGGTTGATTTAAGTTTAAAAATCATGAGGAATGTATTTTAAGTGCTCTTATTTTGAAGGATCACAGTGGAAGTGTGGAGGCTGGTCAGCATTGTGTGTTTGTTCTGACCCTCAGTCCTTTAACCAACTGTATGACATTTTATAAGTCATTTTTAAACAAAGACAGAAATGTACAAAGAAAAGTTAAGGACAAACGTTTGGTCACCTTCACGCGTTCAGGCATTATTCTGATGAAGGACATTTATCGTACGTTTCTTCTCTTCATTTCCTCCGACTGTCTTTCGGACTGACGATGATTAAAACGCATGATTTGGTCCCTGGTTTGAAATCGATGATGTCATCGATGATGATGAGGAGAGAAAATCTGCGCCGGTTAGAGGTTCTTCCGTAAAGAAAGCAGAATCTGTGTTTACGTATAACGACTTTTCACTGCGGTACTTTTTAAAGCAATCGCCGGGGGGTTAAGAAAGGGGCGGAGCTTCTAGCATGATGGACGGACATGTATCATATATATGTTTGTGTGTTTCAGTTTGTGGAGAAGAGGAAGGAGATGAAGTCAGACGGACGGACGGACAAGGAGCTGGAGGAGAGCTACTGTTTCCTGCTGGGTGACAGCGTGAAGGTGAGATGAACACCGGGGGGGAGGAGTCGGTAAGCCCCGCCCACAATGAAGAGACGGTTAATGAATGAAGACGGGTCCGACTCTCCACAGACACAGAACCTGACTCAGAATGTAGAATAATTATCAGTAAAGATCCGACTTCTGTGTGAGTTCTGCGGCTCTGCTCAGTGGGTCACATGACTGTGGTCCATGAGACGGGGTCCGATTCCCACTCAGAAAGAGGGCGTGGCAGAAATCCAGTGTGGACCCTTATGTTAGCTACACACCAGTGGATAAAAGGGGGCGGGGCCTGAACCGAGGCTTATCTCAAACCACTTATGTCCAAATAGTTTTTGGCGTCGGTCCGACTGTCACTGCTCCGATGGAGTCGGACCCCCCCCCCCCGATATCCAGTCGTCCCCATGATGGCAAAGAACCGATGAAACCATGAGAGCGCTATCAGCTGACTGGTTGTTGGCGGTCAATAATCCTGTTTTGGTCAAAGGTTCTGACCTGTTGTCCGGTTGGTGGGTCTGTTGTCTCCATCAGGTACCGGGGCTCTGTGAGAGGGGGCTGTTTGTGGGTCAGAGCTGGATCACTGTGCTGGGGAATCCTGCTAAAGGTAGGACTACACAGATACCAGCTGATACACATGTTAAACAAAATAACATTCATTCATTCATTTATCCATTCATCCATCCATTATTCATGGATTCATCTATTCATTCATTCATTCATTCAATCGTTTATCCATTCATCCATCCATTATTCATGGTTCATCCATTCATTCATTCATTCAATCGTTTATCCATTCATCCATCCATTATTCATGGATTCATCCATTCTTTCATTCATTCATTCAATCGTTTATCCATCCATCCATTATTCATGGATTCATCCATTCTTTCATCCATTCATCCATCCATCATTCATTCATTCATGGGGTTGATGTAATTCCGGTTATAGTCTACCTGCTTCTTTGACTCTCTGAGCTGGTCTTGAGGAGGATCCTGGGATCTGAAATGACCGCGGACTCTAAACTCCTCCTCCTCTCTACGATAAGAGGATGTGATTGGTTATGAGGTAACATCTGGTTTCCTGCTTGTAAGGAGGGGGTGACCGGGGCCTGCTGAGAGTCTGGAGCAATGGATGGATGGAGTTGGTATATATTCACCACTGATGATGATGGTGATGCTCTCGCTGAGATCCAGACCGACTAGAGATCACCATCTTCATCATAGAGCTGGAGGAGGAGGTTGATGATGATGATGATGATCTTCATTCAATCTAATCTATTCTCTACCATCTGTTATTTGTGATTATTTTAATCGTCTTTCTTTTCTCTGATCATAAAAATGTTGAACTTAAAATAAAACTAAAACCCGACATGAACCAGGAGCTTTAAAGAGTGTGTGTGTGTGTGTGTGAATGTGTGTGTGTGTGTGTGTGTGTGTGTGTGTGTGTTTTTATGTTTATGCAGGAGTGTATCTGTCCAGGTATTCAGACTTACTCCAGGTAAACCCGATGGCGCCTGGAACCACTGGAGAGATCATCATCTTCAAAGTGATGAAGGTAAATTGATCATCATGGCCTCCCTCCGTTCCCATGTGATGGAACTGGACCTTCTGCTCCGCTGCGGATCAGAACCATCGTGCTGATACTTCTTCTTCTACTTCTGATACTTCTTCTTCTACTTCTGATACTTCTTCTTCTACTTCTGATACTTCTACTTCTACTTCTGATACTTCTACTTCTGATACTTCTTCTTCTGATACTTCTTCTACTTCTTCTTCTACTTCTGATACTTCTTCTGATACTTCTGATACTTCTTCTTCTACTTCTGATACTTCTTCTGATACTTCTGATACTTCTTCTTCTGATACTTCTTCTACTTCTTCTTCTGGTTCTTCTTCTGGTTCTTCTTCTGTAAAGGAAGCGTTCTAGATGGTGTCCTTGTGTTTACAGGGGAAGGTGAAGAGCATCTATGAAAACATGAAGAACCTGCTGGACCCAACGCCTCGCTTTGACAGCCACATCTCCAAAAACGCCAGCAAAGTCACCTCACTCAGCTGTTTCCGTGCCCTGGAACTCACACAGGTACACACACATGTAAACACACATGTAAACACACATGTAAACACACAGGTACACACACAGGTACACACACACGTACACACACAGGTACACACACAGGTAAACACACATGTAAACACACATGTAAACACACAGGTACACACACAGGTACACACACACGTACACACACAGGTACACACACAGGTAAACACACAGGTACACACACAGGTAAACACACATGTAAACACACATGTAAACACACAGGTACACACACAGGTACACACACACGTACACACACAGGTACACACAGGTACACACACAGGTAAACACACATGTAAACACACATGTAAACACACAGGTAAACACACAGGTACACACACATTTTAACACACATGTAAACACACAGATACACACACAGGTACACACACACGTACACACACAGGTACACACACAGGTACACACACAGGTAAACACACATGTAAACACACATGTAAACACACAGGTAAACACACAGGTACACACACAGGTACACACACATGTAAACACACATGTAAACACACATGTAAACACACAGGTAAACACACATGTAAACACACATGTACACACACATGTAAACACACAGGTACACACACAGGTACACACACAGGTAAACACACAGGTAAACACACAGGTACACACACAGGTAAACACACAGGTACACACACAGGTACACACACACGTCAACACACAGGTACACATAAACACACACACACATGTAAACACAGGTACACACTCACACACACATGTAAACACACAGGTACACATGTAAACACAGGTACACACACATGTAAACACACAGGTACACACGCAGGTACACACGCAGGTACACACGCAGGTACACACGCAGGTACACACACAGGTACACACACAGGTACACACTCACACATGTAAACGTACAGGTACACACTCATCCATATAAACACACACACACGTAAGCACAGGTACACACACATATAAACACACACACGTAAACACAGGTACACACTCACACATGTAAACGTACAGGTACACACTCATCCATATAAACACACACACACGTAAGCACAGGTACACACACGTCAACACAGAAGTACACATAAACACACACACATATAAACACAGGTACACACTCAAACACACAGGTACACACACAGAAACACACACGTGCAAACTCACATAACACACAGCTGAACACAAACACACACAGTTGAACAGGTGCACACTCACTCAGACACACACAGGTGCACACTCACTCACACATACAGATGTATACACACACACAGGTGAACACACAGGTACGCACACACAGAGGTGAACACACAAAGAGGTGAACACACAGGTACACACAAAGAGGTAAACACACAGGTTCACACACACAGAGGTGAACACGCAGGTATACACACACAGAGGTGAACACGCAGGTATACACACACAGAGGTGAACACGCAGGTATACACACACACAGGTACGCACACACAGAGGTGAACACACACAGAGGTGAACACACAGGTACACACAAAGAGGTAAACACAGGTATACACACACAGAGGTGAACACACTACCACAAATAAACACACACGGTTGAACGCACACAATACCACAGGTACACACATACAGGTGTACACACACAAGTACACACACCAAGGTGAACAGAAACACACAGGTGCACACACAGGTGCACACACAGGTGCACACACAGGTGCACACACATGTGCACACACACACACACACAGGTACACACACACACACAGAGGTGAACACACACACACACACAGGTGAACACACACACACAGGTGAATACACACACACAGGTGAACACACAGCTCAGAGCAGCCTCACAGAAGCCTGTAGTAAATACATTGACAGACACGGAGCAGTGACATGACCTTTGACCTCCTGGAAAGTCAGTCCTGTAAACTGTGAACCGACCTTTGAACTCCAATGTTCTGTGTTATTTTTTTCAGCAATACTTCTATGAGTATTCATTCGACGAGCTGCGGGACCGGCCGCGCCAGGTGTGTCCTCACGCCGTCGTCTCCTTCCACTACAAAGGAAAAGACTCGCCGCTACCCAGCGCTCCTCTGGCCCCCATCAGGTACCAACACCGATACGCCCAACGCTCCACCTCGTGTTACTCCTGTATACGCAGTAATCAGAGTACACAACTGAAATTCTGCTCTTGTCTCTGTGATGGACAGGATGAACAGCCAATCAGCAGAGGGCAGTACAGGTGAGCAGCAAATGAGACAGTTGGAAGGGGTGGGGACAGGTAGGAGACATGAAGTTATCATGATGTTTGTCTTACTATTTTAAAACACAACTAAACATTTCTGTAGACCAGTTCTAGTCTGGAGAACGTGGACTACTGGACTGTTACAGGTCTGTAGACCAGTTCTAGTCTGGAGAACGTGGACTACTGGACTGTTACAGGTCTGTAGACCAGTTCTAGTCTGGAGAACGTGGACTACTGGACTGTTACAGGT
>VRLP01010097.1:5000-10647 GCA_009660295.1 Lophius piscatorius
AAAAAACAACAGGAGGGAACCGGACCAGAACCAGAGAAGTCTGTGTGATCGGTTTGAGTAGAACAGAAGAAGCGCTGACAGTAAATGTTTAAACCTACAAACATGGACTTGTCTCCGATTACATTTTGCTTCTTTGATTTGGGATTCTGTCTCCTGGTTCTGGTTTTCCTCCATCAGTCAGAATCCACAAGAATGCTCATCGGGCCGTTCACACAGATGGAACCAGGTCTGCCTAACCAGGTCTGTGCAGGTTTCAACAAGCTGAGTTTGGAGAGATTGGACTGAAGCCCGTTTGTTCTGTTCGGAGTCTGTTAAAGAACACAACCCCTGGTAACGACACGTTAAGACTTTATCCAGACTCGCTGCTGAAAAGCGGATCGGACCAGACTCCACGAGGTTTGTTCTGTTGTGTTCACCCAGTCATGAAGAGATCTGGGTCAAGAGAAAAACAAAATCAGATTGAGGTCATGTCTGTCCTGCAGCCTGAGCGTAACCGTAGCAACCAGAGACCTTCACCATCTTTCTTCCTGTGACTACCCAACCAGCGGCTCCATCATCACAATATTCTGATGGACAGAACCTCCCTCTCCAGCGGACCTGAGCCCCCGACCAGTTTATCAAGGTCCTTTGGAAGAATATTTTTCTACAGGAATGTGTCCTGGTTCTGATGCTGTTACCGTCTGCTGGAGCCCAGTTTCTACATCCGTCTTCAAACCTTGTCGACACTGGAGTTCCGGAGAACCAGCTGAGATTGGGTTTGGTAAAAGTATTCGGTTACTCTACGGCCGCTTCAGTCACAGAAATAAAGAGACGATGAGATGATCCAGTCTTTTATTCCAAAATGTTTGGCCTCAAACAAACAAAAACATTCAAGCAGCGGGAACAACGACCCCACACCAGCCTGCAGAAACCCACCGTCGCAGACACAGAACCGGTTCTCCTACGCCGGGCCGGAGCCTGAGATCCACTCGCCGATAAGCTTCTGATCACATGATGTCTCTGAAGCTGAACAGGAAGTGATGCTGCGACGCGTTACCACGTCCGGAGGCCCACCTGGACCGCGGGTCGGAGACGGAGGACGCGATAAGGCACTTTGCCAGACAGAACCAACTGAATCGGTTCTAAACACAGAGGTCAGATGAACAGAACCTTTAATTTACAATCAGCCGGCCGCAGTTGAAGGAAGGCGCGTGCAGAGGAGCGTCACAAACAGACCAGAGACTAGAACCCGTGTAGAACAGAGAAGGGCAGGAATGGTTTCTAATGCAGAACCTAGAGCATAGAGCCTGCGGGCCGACGCGGTGCTGCCCCCTGCAGGCGGAGCGGGAGCTAACAGACAGCAGAGGGAACATTGTTCATGGTATGATTGTTTATTATGCAGCACAACTAAGCGGACCGCTCTTAAAGAATACAAGTCTTACAAATACTAGGGGTTTATATAAAAAGGGACCGGCACACGGGAGGAGACGTGGGGAGAACCTGGACGGCTGCCGGACTGCAAACATGTCGGATCTTACAGGAGAATCTCTTCTGGGTCTTCGAGACCTCACAAACATTTGTTCCAATGAGAGAATTTTTTTTTCCCTTCCTTTGATCGTACCCGGGTCGTCCTGAAGAACCGGGGTGGAGGAAATGCTTCATTATCTCACACAGGAACAGATTCTACTAACTTTGGGTAAAATAATAAATGCCACCACGATCCGACTCAGAGGGCGAGATCGATTCGCCTCCAGAAAAGAAAGAAGAAAATCAGCAGCCAACAGGAAGTTTCTCTCGGCGCCGCTGGCTGCAGCTCGGTCCGTTCCTCAGGTGTCCTCCTAAACTAAAGCGACTAACGGACCCTCTGACTATCTCTAGTGGTTGACCAGTCCCTGCAGCATCATCAGGAGGCGCCGCGCCCTCTTGATGAGCGGGCTGTGGGCGTCCTGCTGCAGGAAGCTGAAGAGCTTGGGCCGAACCTGGGCCACGACTGCGGCGATGTGGTCTCTGGTCAGCGGGTCACCGTGGTCCAGATTCATGACGGCGTCCTCCAGGTAGCTGTAGAGGGAGAGAGTGTCAGATGTGAACAGGGACAGAATCAGAACCCTGATCCATTCAGCTGTGGGAACAGAAGTGGAGGAACCAGAACACTGCAGGTTTCTACAAGTTCACTTAAGACCTCTGGAGATTAGAGGGATGGACGGACGGAGGAAAGAAGTAAAGAAAGAAAGAGTGGAAAGAGTGACCGACAGATAACAGAACAGAGTGTGACCTCTGACCTCTGAAGAAGAGAGGCTGAGGGCCAAACCGTGGACTGTAGTGTCGAGTCTAGATGAAGTGAAGATGTGAACCAGAGAGTGAGTTAGAAAGTGGAGTGTGGAAGGAGGTCCTCCTGATCACTAGAGCTCACACTTTCCTACGTCTGGAGTTAAGATGATGGCTGTGGAGCAAGAACTGAGGTTCTGAGAGGAAGTTCTAGTGAAAACCCGTCCAACAGCTCCTCTCCACTCTAAAGTCATGTGACCAATACACCCTCATTATAAGAACTGACACTGACGAGTGTTGTACTTGTTTCAACTTCTAACGGCGTTCAACATCGAGGGAGGGCGACCTCACAGGACCTGACAATCACAGCACGCCATTCCCCATCCGGCCGCTCACATGTCATGTTTAAGCATGTGCTGGCAACGCTGAGAGACTAGGTCCACAGTCCGAACGGTACCAAAGAAAACTTGGAATAAGTGTAATATGATGGAATAAATGTGTAAAGAACAGTGAGTGTGTTTTGTGTCCGTGCGTTTTATGTCTGTGTGCGTTTGTTTTTGTGTGTGTTACATGTGTGTGTGTTACATGTGTGTGTGTTACATGTGTGTGTGTATGTGTTTCATGTGTGTGTTTCAGGCATGTGTTTCATGTGCGTGTGTGTGTGTTTGTGTACAAGTGTCATGTGTGTGTTTCATGTACGTGCGTGTGTGTATGTGCATTTCATGTGTGTGTGGGTATGTGCATTTCATGTGTGTGTGTGTCTGTGTACGAGTTTCATGTGTGTGTTTCATGTACGTGCGTGTGTGTGTGTGTATGTATGCGTTTCATGTGTGTGTTTCAGGTATGTGTTTAGTGTACGTGTGTGTGCGTATGTGTGTGTTTGTGTGAGGTGAAGGTGTGTGGAGGAAGGATGTTTCCAGTCAGCGGTGTGTCTGTGTGTTTCGTGTCTGTGTGTTTCGTGTCTGTGTGTTTCGTGTCTGTGTGTTTCGTGTCTGTGTGTTTCGTGTCTGTGTGTTTCGTGTCTGTGTGTTCCGTGTCTGTGTGTTCCGTGTCTGTGTGTTCTGTGTCCGTGTGTTTTATGTCTGTGTGCGTTTGTTTTATGTGTGTGTGTATGTGTGTTTTATGTGTGTGTGTATGTGTGTTTCATGTGTGCGTCTCATGTACGTGCGTGTGTGTGTGTGCGTGTGTGTAGGTGCGTTTTGTGTGTGTGTGTGCGTGTGTGTAGGTGCGTTTTGTGTGTGTGTGTGCGTACGTGCGTATGTGCGTTTTGTGTGTGTGTGTACGTACGTGCGTATGTGCGTTTTGTGTGTGTGTGTACGTACGTGCGTATGTGCGTTTTGTGTGTGTGTGTACGTACGTGCGTGCGTTTTGTGTGTGTGTGTACGTACGTGCGTGCGTGTGTTTTGTGCGTGTGTGCGTGTGCGTGTGCGTGCGTGCGTGTGTGTGTGTGTATGTGCGTTTTGTGTGTGTGTTTCATCCTATTAGACGCGTCGAGCGAGAGAGACTGATCCGCTTCCTGTCCAATAAGTGATTTCCATTCCGGCTCTCTGTCACTGTGTTCATTCAGAGACAGACTCAACGCAAAAACCTACGGTTTGGCCCTCAGCCTCACTTCTTCAGAGGTCACACTCTGCCGTGGGGTGGTCAAACCTAGTTCTAAAACACGGTCCCCAATATGATGTTACCATGGCGCCGCGGCGAAGCTCCATCCCTGGCCATTGCTGATTGAATACCATCATAGGAGTGGAGTGACAGACTTTATTAGCTGTGATTTATCATAGATGGAATACATCGAAGGTTAAAGGTAAACGTCTCGGCAGAGGTAACAATAGTGCCGAGATATCCTCGAACAGCAGGACGTGTTCAAACATCTGGAGAAACTCCGGTTACTTCTCATAGTAATGAAGGTTCAAGTCTCCACGGGACAGAAGCAGAACCGACCGCGTCCACAAGCAGTGAATACAAACAGGAAGTCGACACGCCGAGGGTTTGCTCTGATCCCTGAGGAGATGTGCGTGACCTTCATGAGGAGAGGACGGTGCACTGATGAAATCCTAAATGGAAGCCCGGGGGTGACCTTGAGTTCCTCACCTGATCTTGAGCTCAGAGCGGGTGCTCAGGTTGGAGGAAAGCTGCTGGATGAGCGACAGCAGCACCGGCTGGCTCAGAGGGCAGGGGTGCTGACCAAAGACCTGCTGAGAGTCGATGGTCTCACACACGTATAGAACCAGGTTCAGATCCGTGGCCGACAGAGCCTGGGAGGAAAGAAGAGGAAGAAGAGAGACTTCATTTAGGAGCCATTATTTTCTTTTATCAAGCAAGTCAAAAACTGTCCCTTCAATAACTACAGAAGATAATTGTAGATGCGAATCTGCGGCAGGCCTGCAAAACAAAAAAGCCATCTGCAGGCCTGGCAGAACTACTGATTGTTCTGGCAGATGAAGGGCCTGCTGCATCCGTTCTGCCCTTCAGGTTCTGTAAACGTTCAGTCAGTCATGAATGAAAACAGAGATGTGTTTTATGAGTACAGAAATACCTGTCTGATCAAACTGCCCCCTTTGGTTCCATCATCCTCAACCAAAAAGAATCGTTCCATACCCACACTTCAGGGTTACTGGATCTGAAGCAGGAAATGCTGACATCGGCTGGATCCAGATGTTTATTTGGATCAGCACCATATTGCAACCATTCACGGGAACCAATCCCCTAAATGTTCCTGATGATCTTCATCAGGATTCATTATTCGCTCAGGTAGGTTTTGTGTTATTCTGCAGACAAACCAACCAATGGACCCGTTCCAGAACGGACCGGGATGAAAGCAGAAGGTCTACAGAACCAAAAGGAGGCACGTTGTCAGCTGCAGGTAGAAAAATGTAAACTGTCCTCCAGTGGACGGTGGGAAGGAGACGCAGGAGCTGCTCTCTGGGCCGTGTTGTCCTTTGTGTGAACGTGCGTCTCTGAGTGGGACTCTCTCTCTCTCTCTCTGTGTTTGTGTCTCTCTGTGTTTGTTACTCTCTCCCTCTCTCTCTGTGTGTGACTCCCTCCCTCTCTGTGTGTGTGTGACTCTCTCTCTCTCTCTCTGTGTTTGTGTCTCTCTGTGTTTGTGACTCTCTCCCTCTCTCTCTGTGTGTGACTCCCTCCCTCTCTGTGTGTGTGTGACTCCCTCCCTCTCTCTCTGTGTGTGACTCTCTCTCTCTCTCTCTGTGTGTGTCTCCCTCCCTCTCTCTCTCTCTGTGTGTGTGTCTCCCTCCCTCTCTCTCTCTCTCTGTTTGCCCCCATCCCTCTCTCTCTGTGTGTGACTCCCTCTCTCTCTGTGTGTGACTCCCTCTCTCTCTGTGTGTGACTCCCTCTCTCTCTGTGTGTGACTCCCTCTCTCTCTGTGTGTGACTCCCTCTCTCTCTGT
>VRLP01010098.1:0-10647 GCA_009660295.1 Lophius piscatorius
AATAAATTAATGGAATAAATTTTATTTTACCAAAATTTTTTTATTTTTTTCTGAGGCCACTATTCTGTTATCTAAGGAAAATTTCAAACGTAAAAACCCTTTAGCACTGACAGAATAGTGGCCTCCCTGAGGCCACTATTCTGTTATCAACCCTCAAAACATAAATGAACGTATATACTATCATATTCTTTAATGTAAAAAATATTTATATTATGTCTAATAAATAAATGACTTATTAAAAGTTTATAAATGTTAATAAATATATTTATATCAATTATAATAATATATTACCATATTATAATATAATTTAAAAAAGTTTACTTTGGTACAACACCAATATTACAAATATAGTAAATAGAATATATTTTATAATATAAAATTATTATAAAATCAATAAAAGAGTAAATAATAAAAAAATTTTGAAAGAATAAAATTAATAAACTTTTGTCTTGCTATTATATTTTTTAAAAAAAGAAATAATATATTTTATCTGTTTTTTAAAATGTAAATTTATTATCCATGATAATTTATAAAATGTAATATAATATTTTTATTAGAAATAATGAATTTAAAAAAGTAAATGAAAATATATTTTATTTTATTTCTTTAATCATAATTATAATTATTTTAATTAAAAACGTAGATTATTAGAATTTCAAAAGAAATATAATATAACTTGAATTTAAAATAATTTTATATAATCTTTCTTATATAACCTTTTCATCTTATGGAAATATATTTACTCAAAGCCTATATTCTCAACATCTTCTTTTATTCTAAAGTCACACTAATTATCTCTAGTGTTTTCTCTAATATCAATTCTTATATATATATATAAATATACAGGTGTTTATTCCTAATTTTTGGTTATCTTCCTTTCACTCTTAGAGAAATATTATTTTATATATTACCATCTTAGGGTTTAGTCCGTATATGTTTTTTGTTTTTTCCCAATGAGCCTGTTCTATTCTTCAAACTCTATTAAATTTAAAGCAATATAACGAATAAAATAATAAATTTTTTTGATGAATAATAAAAAAAGAATAAAGCAAAAACAGAATAAAATTAATAGAAATTTTTATGTATAAAAATATGAAAAATAAAATATTATAAAATAAATAGAATAATATATCATTTCAATGAATAAATGTTATTTATCTTTTAAAGGCTACTTCATCTTTGATTACATCATAAGTTATTATATCTTGATTTTTTAATCTATATATTATATCCTTTAATGTTTTTCTATCTATACCTGTTTCTTCTTGTATCTTTGATACTGAAACCTTATAATTATTATTTAATAAAAAATATATCTTTTTAAAATTTTTATTCTTTATTTTCTCAGCAACAAAACTTAATTCATCGTTTTTTAACCTGTTTTTTTTTGATGTATAATTATTATGTAAACTTAATAATGAAATATTTTCTTTATTTCCATATTGTAAATCTTTTATTTTATCACAAATATTATTTATTGTATCTATTTTATCGATAAAATCATGATATTCTTCTTTTAATTCATCATATTCATTTTTCAACATATTATAATACATATTTTGTATTTCTATAGCTTTAAGATACTTATCTCTCAATCTACAAATATTAACTTCTAATTTATCACATTCTATTTCTATTTCTTCTTCTTTAAGCATTTTATTATACAATTCTTCACATTTTCCAAGATTGGGAATATTTATATTCATGTTTTGATATTCAATGTTTAGATTGGCTAGGAATGTTGATAATCTGTTTATATCGTTTATGATATCTTTGTTGAATTCTGGGAATTCTAACATTTCAAAAAAAGTTTGTAATGTATCAATAGATATTGGTAAGTCTTTCATCTCGTCGTATTCCTTTGGTCTGAGAATAAGATCTGTATTTTGATATTCTAATTCTTTATTATCTGATAACATTAGGATAAAAATATTTTTGTTTATTAACATTTGAATAATTATTGTAATTTAAGATAAAATATTAAATATTAGGAGCAATTTATTGTTTTCACGATAATTCTTTTAAAAATTTACTTTTAATTATTCTGTTTATTTTTTAAATAATACAGAAATATTATTATAACGCTCTAATTGGTTGTAACCAACAATTTTTTCAGAACATGGTGATGTACTACTATTGTAAAAAGAGTTTTCAATGTAATTAAAATACTATGGAAATAATTATTTAATTATTTGGTTGAAATTTTTAATGATATTCTTTAAAATGTTTGCATCGTTTATATTTTCTTGCAAATCCATCTGCTTTCTTTTGCTTGAAGAATATTCATATTCCAAATCATCATTCTCGTGTCTAGGAACTATATGCATATGAACATGTCTAACTGTCTGTCCTGCACATTTTCCATCTTGCAAAAAAATAAAAAAACCATCGCAAAAAATTTTAAATATTTTCATCATCTTCTGAACTATGATATGCATGTCTTTCATCTCTTCGGAGGTCATTTCGTGATAAAATTTAATTTTTCGTATAGGAGATATTAGTATATGAAATCTACGTATAGGTTTGTGATTAAGAAATACAAATGTTAAATCTGTTTTATATATTATAGTATTTAATGGTATAATATGTTCACAAAACTCCATTAATGATATAGGGATACCACGAAAAAAATAGAAAGATAAATAAAAATAATCATCAAAAGTTTATTATTTTATGGTGGTTTAATAATTTTCCTAGAAGAAGAAATATTATATACAAATTAATGTTTATTTATCATATCTTTTATAATCTAATTTACTTTTTCTTTAAAGAAATAATTTACCATCTTTATATAAATGGAATATTATACATTTATTACTTGTTTGGTGTGCTAAACTTGTTGGTGATACTATTATCCAAGAATCTTATTTATTTTTCTATATTTTCGTAATATCTCGGTATTAAACAAAAAGAGAGAACTAAATATTTGGGATAATATCTTTTGAAGTTACGAGTTCTAATTTTTCTAAATCAAAATCAACTAGATTGCAATGATGTTATAATGTATGCTTATATCCAGTTTCAGTATTAGATTAGAACAATATTTTGTCAGTTCTGTGGAAGAATTTTGTATCGATAATGGCTTGCCCAGTACTATACCATATAAAATATTAAGAATCCTAAAGAAACATTAAAGCGTGATAACGTGAACTATATTTAAAATAATAACATTTTAAATCATAATATAAAATGATAATTACAATTACTGTAGTATTCAACAAATAAAAAATGAAGGAAATTTCAATACCTTCATATCGTCACATGTTAAAAACTTATATAATTAAAATTTCTTTTTTTTGAAAGATCATAATAATGCAAGATCGATATAATTTTATATTTATCTTATATCTCCAAATATATAGCTCAATAAAGATTTTGAATAAATTATTTTATTTTTCAACATATAATTTTAGTAACTTTTTTTATACCGATATCAAAAAAGAATGTCCAATAGAAGTAATAGCCAAAATACTATTTATCATTTAGATAAAATATTACTTAAAGAAAAACATTATTATATAACAGATTTATATGATTTTAGATCTTATATATTTTCAATAATTATCTTATATTAATCAAATTTTACAATATTACAATTATTATTCCTTTTAAATTTCAACAATAAAGAAAAGCAGGGTTTTAAATACATGAATCACAAGAATATCTTCTTGAATTTAAAATATTCAAATTTCAATAATAAAGAAATTCAGTGTTTCAATAATACTTCTACTTTTTTAATAATATTTATTTCATAATATATTTATATAATTATTTTTAACATTTCAACAATAAAATATATTTTAAAGTTTTCAATAAAACTTTTATTTATAGTAGTTTCTTAATAACCAGCAGTCTATGACATTTGAATACATTTTTAATAAAATAATTACAAATATAAAATATTAAACTATTATTTTGAAAATTTAAACTTTACAAGAATTTCAAACACATACAATTTTATTTTTTAATATAAAATAATAATTCAATATTATAATCCAGTAACATAACATATTATCTACGCTAACCAACTTTAATTAAAATATATTACACAATATATTATTATATTACGTTTATTACCCCTTATGGATTTTGGAGGTAATTTTATACCACAAGAACATATAATATTTGAAACACAATATACGGCCGTTTTCCCTAATATTTCCCCTTTTCTTCCATATCATATGCTTGTTGTACCCAAACGCTCAGTTATGCTATTATCAGAATTAACAGAAGAAGAAGTAACAGATATGTTTTTAACAATACAAATGATAACACGTAATCTTAAAAATATATGTGATGGATTTACAGTAAATATACAAGATGGTGAATGTGCAGGACAAACTGTATTTCATATGCATGCACATGTTGTACCAAGAAAAAATAATGATTTAAAAGTTAACGATGAAATATATAAAGAAGGTTCTTTATCTTTTAAAAGAAAAAGAATATCAAATGAAGAAATGATAAGCATAACTAATTATTTAAAAAAATATATTACAAAATGATATATGGTTTTATGATAAAAAGAAATAATATTTTTTTCAATAAGATAAATACAATTAAAAATATTTTTGATTATTATTATATTGACATCAGAGAAAAGAATATAAATGTATCCTATTTTCTTATGTTAAAAAAGAGTATAGATAATTTGCTTCGATTTTATACTAAAAATATAAATATTTATTATATAATATATTTATTTTATATTTTAATTTAGATATCCTTTATCTACATTTTGAACAAATAAATAATTATTATTTTTAAAAGAAATTATTTATTTATTATTGTTTTATAATAATTCTAAAACTAAAATAAAATTTATTTCAATGTTAAAATATCAATATCTAAATATACTTTTTTTATAGAATATTTCCAATATTCTATATTTAAGAAAAATAAATAATATAATTAACTTAAATCATAACGAGATAATTTTATTTAAGAATATTTAACAAACAATTTTTATAGTATAAATATACATAATATTCTCTTTCTTTACAATATAAATGTAGATAATATTTTCCTTTTTTAAAAATAAATAGTTTTTGGTAATAATACATTAATTATAGTTAAAATATTCTGTATAGCTACAATCCATTATAATATAAAATAATTGATTTTTTAAAATAGATTAAATACTTTTAACAACTAACTTTAATAAATATTTTAGTATTTTACATATGATATAATCACCATCCTATTACAATCAATTGTATTATAACCTCTTTTATGGTCTATTACAGCAATAATATCAGTTGATATAGAAGCTTTACAATAATAATGAAATATTATTATTATGATCTGATAATAAAATGGTGTACATCATATAATACTCACAAACTCAATTCATTTCTTATTTCCCTTTTCTCATTTCAATTAAATTTTTTATTTTCTATCAAACGAAAAAGCTTTTCACTCATTTATTACTATGATTATATTTCTTAATAATATTATTTTAAAAAATATCTTAATCATATAAAAATATTTTTAGAAGATATATTTCAATTTCTTATAATAATATTATTAAGAAATATAATTTGAGTAGATTCTTATATATATTGAGTTTATATGATTATGAGATGGTCTGTGTCTATATGAGTGCTTATGATTAAAAAATTTTTAATGTATGTAAAATAAACTTTTATTTATTGTAAATACAACTGTAATGAACAATGGTTTTATTTCTTCTCCTTTTTAAATATATTTGCATTTATTTCAATTCTAGATCATATGGCTTTAAAATTATTACAATACAAATCATATTTTTCGATGAATAAAAAATAAAAAATAAAAGATCAACGAAATATCATAAATATTATTATTAGTTAGATTCTTTAAATAAGTATTATTAAATGAAGATTTTTAAGAAATAAGTACAATAATGCTATATTTAGTTTTTATTATTAATGGATAATTACTTACGAAATAAGAATAAATTATAAAAATATCGATGAATAGAATTTAAAACAATTATATTTTATTTCTATGATAATTTTATATCAAATAAATTTGTTTGTCTTAAAATATTTTATAAAATAATTTTTTATTCTTCTTATCAATAAATCTATTTATTAATCTTTTTTATTATGCCCCAACAAATGTATCAGGGAAATTATGACAAAATGACTGAGAATAAATCTGCAGATCAACTGAAGGAAGAACTTGATAGTAACAAAAATAAACGTCTTGGTGGTTATAAGACAATTGAGATTATTGATGATAATATGAAAAAGAGTGCTGTGTACGATTATATTTGTAAATTGGAAGCTGCAAATCTTTGGATTACTGATGTGTTGAAATGTGAGCCAATGAGTAGAAGTGGATTTAAGTTGGAATTACAAAGAGGAGTGCTTTTAGCACAGTTTGGTAGAATATTATCACCAATATCAGTAGGTTCTATATATTATGGTGATACAAGAGAATATAAGCGTGTGGACAATCATACACATTTTTTAAGAGCGTTAGAAGCTATAAAATTTCCAAGTTTTTTGCATTTTAACATCATAGATGCTTATGAACAGAAAAATATTCCAAGAGTTGTTTATTGTTTACATGGATTGGCTAGATATTTGAATAAACATAATATGTTTTCTGCTATGCCTAATATCGATAGAAATGATTTAGTTGTATCTAAAGAAGAATTAGAACAACAAGAGAAGGAGTTTAAAGATAAAGGAATTACATTGAAAACCATAGAGAATTTTGAAGAAAAGATAGAACAAACAGATGAGTTACCCGAGGAATATGCTTTTGAAGAGATTGATTATGAGAAATTGAATAAAGAAAGAATGACTAACCAAGAAGAAGAGGAAAGTATATTATTAAAAGAGGAGAAAGAAAGAGCTGATGAAGAGGAAGAAGAAAAAATGAGATTACTCGAAGAAGAAAGAGAAAGAGCTGAGGAAGAAGAAAGGAAGAGGTTAGAAGAGGAAAGAAAAAGAGCCGAGGAAGAAGAAGAGAGAAATAGATTATGTAAAGAAGAATATGATGAATCTCTAAAGAAAATACATGAAATGAATAAAATACAAATAAAATTAGCCGATGATAATGAAGACGAATGTATTGATGAGTATCAGAAAATTCTACGTGACACAGAAACATCACAATTTGTTTATGGAACAGGAGAAGAAATTTTCAATTCTATAAAAAAACTTTATAATTCTTATAACGATTATAAAATTTTTGAAATAGAAAAATGGACAGAATTTATTTATACTGCTAATCAAAAATATACATTTAATGACATGGTTAATCATGCAGTTACAAAAAGACAAAGTTTAGAATCTTGTGTTAACAATGCAGAAGATATCAAAACAGCTGAAAATATTATTGCCACTCTACAATCAGATAATGAAGTATTTTTAAATTATTTGGAACAATGCGAAACAGATTTTGAATTAAAAAACTTAGCTGATAAGCTTATACCAATGATTTACAAAGGAAAAATGTTTAAAGAGAATAAGTATTTCTTCCCCATACAAAATATACTGATTGAAAAAGCAATACGTTATCATAGAAAAAATAATATTCCTCTTAGATACAGAAACAGTGCATCTAATCACTTAATAACTGAAAATAGAAATACTATAGAAACTCTTAATAATTTCTTAGGGTATATTTTCTCTGATCATCCATATTCAACAATCTTTAAAAGAAAATTCTACGAGAAAAATACAACTCTGACATCTGAGATTTCTATTTCAACATTTAATAAGTTTTTCACAGCTATAACATCTAATATATCATCAATACCATTATATTTAAAATATCAAACTGGAAAACTCTTAGAAATAGATAATAGTTATATAAAATATTTTTATAAAAATATTAAATCTATGCTAAATGATAATCATATAGATAAGATTGTGGAAATAATAGAACAGGTAATTCTTAATAACCATGAAATAAGAGAAAATACAATAAAACAGAAGGAAGATAACGTAGAAGAAGATTCCGAATTATCATTGGGTATGCTTAAAATAGACAAAAAAGATGATAATGAAAAGAGAGAAGATGATAGTATCGAAAAAAATGAAATGGAAGAATATAAATCCGAGAACACTCAAGCGTCCGAAATAAATAATACAGAAATAATGGGAGCACAAATACCTCAAGATGTAAGAGAATATATTATAAAAAAGAATACTGAAATATCATTAGCACTTAAAATGGTTGTTGAATGTTATTTAGAAGAAGTTAATGATGAAGAAACAACATCAGTAGAATTTATTCATACTTCTGCTATAAATAATGGTATTCTTTATCTCAAAGAGAAAATAGAATATATTGCAGATAGAAATTCTCTTTTATACAAAAATATATTAGAGTGTGTTCTTCTATATGAAAGAATAGACAGAATAAAAATTAACAATAAATACGATGAAACAGCATTTTTATTTGATAAAATAAAAATAGGAATAATAGCTTTGGTAAAAATGATAAGAAATCAAGAATATTTCAATAACATAGACATCATTGATAAAAAAGAAGTTGATAATAATTCATCCGATAAAGAAGAAATACATAATACAACCATAGATCCAATTGAAATAAATTTCGTAAACATAGAAGATATGATTTATACAAGCAATATTTCTGATGAAATTTATAAAAATATCATATACTCATTCCTCTACAAGCAAATATATTTCTCTGGTTTATCCTTCAGAGGATTTAAAGAAGAATTATTAAATGACATACAAAAATATTCCACGCTTACATCCACTGATATGCCCACCATTCTTAAATCTATCAACGAAGAACAAAAAAATGGTAGTATTGGAATAGACGATGATTCTTCTTTAAGATATTTATACTGGAAAGTATTTAAGAAATTAACAAAATTAGAAATAGAATTAGATTATCTTGTTCCATATTTCAATTCATTTTACGATCTTATATTTATATCTCTTGATACTGAAAAGAAAATATCTCTTAGAGATTCTATAATTGATGGTATAATAGTTATTGATAAAACCAAGATGAATAATGATATTAAAAAATCTACTGTTCATATAAAATTGAATAAAGAAAGAGAAGTAAACGTTAAAATTATGTTAAAAGATAATATATTAACAGAATATAATAATAAATTCTATAAAATTATAAAAGAAATAAGTTACTATAACACAGGAATACAAATAAAAGATTCTATGTTCTTAGAACCGAGTGGATTAGTAAAATATATTTCTAAAATATATTTAAAAGAAAAATAAGAAGAGAGATTAAATAAATCTTGATAAGTTAATATTTTTTTATTTTCTTTATGATAGAAATACGTTAGTAAGTTGGTATATATTTTATTTTATATTATTTTATTTATCATAAATATATAATATGGAATATAAAATAAATCTTGATAACCTACTATCTCTATATAACACTTATAATTCTATTTTATATTATTTATTTTTATCCCCGTTATGATAAAAATACCAGTAATTTATTCTACACAAACAGGTAAATCTTCTGCTGTAGCAGATATTATATCTAAAAGAATAAACAATAATTTAAATAATACATATAATGATAATAATATAAATAAAGATAATAACATCAATAATTTAAATAATACATACAATGATAATAACATATATAATAAATATACGAATAACGGCATTGTAAGTTTTAGTGTTGATATAGAAGATATTGATATAATAAATATATTTAAATATAAATATGTTATATTTGTATGTTCTACAGCAGGAGATGGTGATATACCATATTCTATGAATAAATTATGGAAATTACTGTGTTATAGATATAGGAATAAAAGTGATAATAAAAATATGAATAATAATAGTAATAATGATAATAAGTGTAATGTGAGTAATAGTAAAAATAACAATGTCAATAATTATCAACATAATAACAATAAACCAGTTAATAATAACAATAATTTATTTGTTAATTTACATTATGCAGTATTTGGTCTTGGTGATTCTTCTTTCTCTAAATATAATTATGCCTCTAAGAAGTTATACAATATATTAAAACGATTAGATGTAAATATGATATTAGAAAGAGGAGAAGGTGATGATCAGGATAGAAATGGGTATAAAGATGGATTAGATCCGTGGATAGAAGAATTAACAAATAATTTAAAGAAATTAATAACAGAAGAAAAATACATTGATAGTAGTGATAGAGAGGAATGTAATAGTATTGATAGTAGTGATAGAGATGAGTATAATAGTATTGATAATAGTGATAAAAAGGAAGGTAGAGATGAGTGTAATAACATCGATAAAAAGAATATGATAAAAAATAAATATAATGATACGAATAAAAAGAAGAAATATTAGCATATAAAGAAAAAAATAGTATTATAGATTATAATCTTTATCCTGTGAAAGTAGTAAATAAGAAATATTTAACAGATGAATGTTATGAGTATCCAGTAATAGAATTAGAAATAGAATTTTTAAATGAACATAAAAATAATGAAATAACAGATAATGAATGTCGCGCGCAGAGGCCACTACCCGTGCCCTGCCCGCGAAGCTCAGATTTTTCATTTACAAATTATGGCGTCAAAGGGATTCGAACTTTGACAATTTGGAATTTTCTGAGCTAGAAATATTAAATATTTATTTTTTTCAGTTTATATTATAAAAAATAATTATTTCATCCATATGTATAAAG
>VRLP01010099.1:0-10643 GCA_009660295.1 Lophius piscatorius
CTTTTATATAGTTATTATTTTATTTTTTATTTATGCTTTTATCTGCTTTTACTTTGTAGCACTTTGAGATTTGATCCAAATGTAAAGTGCATTATAAATTAAATGTATTATTATTATTATTATTATATTTTCATCTACAGAGAAAAATAGTCTTCAAAGCATGTTTTGCATTACAAAATTTATACATCTAATATAAGTTTTAGAAGATATTCAAACTAACAATAAGCTAAATTTAACCAGTTCCAGGATACTGTCAGGCCTTTGTGTTCCGTTCTCCCTCTGTCTGTCCTGTGATTGGTCCGTTCTCCCTCTGTGTCTGTCCTGTGATTGGTCATCGTGTTCACCTGTGTTTCCCCTCCAGCTGTGTCTCATTACATCAGTGTATAAAGTCTGTTCTCACTTTCCCTTAATATTTTTTGCACCTGCTCTACTGCATCTTGCGTCTGCATTTGGTTCCGAGCAAAACCCCAGAAGAGTTCATAACAGAACGAACTGGCCAGAATGGACCCAGCGGACCATCAATGGACATAGAGATTAATGATTTAACTTACACACTCATCTGCATCCATGTGCAGTGGGTGATGAGTCCTCATGAGGAGGTACAACAGGCCGCTCTCCGCATCGCTCACTGGAAGGTCTCTGCCCAACCCTGGCTGAGGGATTTCCTGCCGGAATGGTTAAAGACCTTTGTGGAGAAACCGGACGCGCTGCCAGCATGTTCCCGGCGCCGGCCTGTTATTTTTCCCCCAGCCCCCGTGTTTGCTAGCCACCAGCCGGCTAGTCCTCTGTCTGCTGCAGCTCCGGAGTACACTGGCCTCCTATCCGCTAACCCTCAGCCACCATCATCACCTGAGGGAGCCGGTAGTGTTCCTGAGGTTGGTGCCGATCGGGAATCTCTTTTTGGGGGAATCCTCTGTGCTCCACGGTTCCCCAAGACCCTGACTCGGAGCCCTTCACTGCCCCTGGTTGGTCTCCACCCACTGTCAGCCAGAGAGCCCAGAGTGGTTTCGTCCTCGTCGTCGGCTCCTAGACGCACCTCGCCTCAGGCCCGCGGAGAAGTATCTCCTTCGCCATCTTGCCCGCTGGCCTCTGGCTCAGCCTCCTGAGGGCTCTTTCCACCTTCACTACTGGCGGCTTCGTGACCTGATTCGCCACCACGGGCGACCTCCTCCTCGTGACCTGGTTCGCCTCCACGGGCGACCTCCTCCTCGTGACCTGGTTCGCCTCCACGGGCGACCTCCTCCTCGTGACCTGGTTCGCCTCCACGGGCGACCTCGTCGTGACCTGGTTCGCCTCCACGGGCGACCTCCTCCTCGTTACATGGTTCGCCTCCACGGGCGACCTCCTCCTCGTGACATGGTTTATCTCGACGGCGACCTCCTCCAAGTGACATGGTTCGCCTCCACGGGCGACCTCCTCCAAGTGACATGGTTCTCCTCCACGGGCGACCTCCTCCAAGTGACATGGTTCACCTCCACGGGCGACCTCCTCCAAGTGACATGGTTCGCCTCCACGGGCGACCTCCTCCAAGTGACATTGTTTGCCCCCACGGGCGACCTCCTTGTGACCGGGTTCGCCTTCACGGGCGCCCACCTCCTCGGGCTCCTCATGACTGGGGTCGCCTTCCAAAGCGCCCTCCTCCTCGAACCCACGAGTAGTCACTTTGGTGCTGCCTGGCTCCGGGCCTGCCTTCAGGTCGTCAGTATAGGTATATACAGTATAGGTTTGCTGGAACGGGCTTGTTGAATTTTTTTTGTTGTTTTGTCCCTCCTCCAGACCCTGTTTCTGTTAGTCTTTGGGTTTGGACTTTTGGTACGTCTGGTATCCGTCCCTAGAGGGGGGTGTTCTGTCAAGCCTTTGTGTTCTGTTTTCCCTCTGTGTCTGTCCTGTGATTGGTCATCGTGTTCACCTGTGTTTCCCCTCCAGCTGTGTCTCATTGTCTCGTTACGTCCGTGTATAAAGTCTGTCCTCACCTTCCCTTCTGTACCAGTTTGTTGTATGATGTTCCTCGTGTCGTCACGTGTCCCAGCCTTCTCCCAGTGTGTCGTTAGTTATTCCTAGTGTTTTTGTTCCTGTTTTTTCCTCGTGCCCTTTTTGGTTTAAAAATAAATCTTTTTTGCACCTGCTCTACCGGTCTTGCGTCTGCATTTGGGTCCGAGGAAAACCCCAGAAGAGTTCATAACAGATACAACGATTGTTTTCAGGAAAGAACAGGTTTTCCTTATTCTAAGTTCTTAATTTAAGAATTATGTACAGTAATGGCAATTAAAGTTTGTCTATTTTCATTCATTTTACATACAGTGCAGACTTTATTTCCCGTTTGAAACCTTGCCTTCTCCTCACCAAGAGTAATAATGTAAAAGTTATTTATTTGCATATTTTATGTATTTGGGGCATTCATGAATTTAATATCTTAGACACTCTAAATTAAACAAATGGAAAAAAGAGAGAAATTGTTTGGTGGTTAATGCGATAAGGTCAACTATTTGACCCTTATTTGACTTTTTTGAATGTATCAAGCTATAATTCTGTTTCGAAAGTCATCGTATGCTTTAATATGCCAAAAGAAATCTTCAATAGGACTTTCTCAGCAGCCATGTTAATGGCTCTTCCTAGGGGGCTCTGTTTGACCTGAGGTGTCCCCCAGGGCTCTCTCCTCGGCACCTTACCATTTAGCATATACAGAATGCCACTTGGTCATATTATAAACAGGTTCAGTCACATTTTTCAATAAGAAGTTGTGACTCAAAATGAGCTCAGACAAGCCGTTAGGCTAGGACATTAGGCTACAAATATGAATGCTCTAATTTATTTATAAATTGGGTACAAAAGCATACATTTCTACGAGGCTGTCTGAATTGAAATGTTTGAAATTGTTTTAAAATTGGTTCTTGGCAAGATTCCTTTTTTTTTTCTTTTTTTTTACTAATTAATCATAAAGTAAGGTATTGAAGCAAGATCAATAGACTAAAATAATAATTTTAAGGGACTTTATCTTTAATAGATTAGTTCCGATTGTTGTACTAAACGAAACTTGATGAGAAAAAAATCTAATTTGTTCAGTTTAATACCTATTACCTGTTCTTTCTATGGTTAGACTTTTATGCTAGATTTAAATATTTTAGCTGTATATATACATATTTATTTCATATAATAGGCAGGTTATATAGGCGTGTAATGGAGGGTATGTTTTGAACAATCACCCCACCACTGCAGCTCTGGCATGTTTACCAACAACTCACACAGTAGATCAGGAACAAAGCAAAGACGTCTTACTGCCTGTAAGTCAACCAATCCTGCTAATAACTTAGAATAATAAGGATTAGGATAAGGATTTGTATGATTTGTCTGGAGAATCCGCCTGGCGACATCTTTGTGTTTCTCTGATTACTCATTGAAGAACTATCCTTTTGCTTTCCTGCAGCTCTGACACCAGATGGGGCGGGAATTGATCCGTGAAAACTGTAACATGGCCTTTGGTTCCATCGGGCTGCTTCAGAAACACAAAACCCTGTTCTGTGTTTGGAGCGAGTCGGCATACCTTCAGGTGCACAGCTCTGAACATCTCACCAGAGGTAAACCTGGATGAGAGGACCCCAAACCGCCCGGAACACCAAACCCCTTACAGGTGAGTCAGGATAGTCTGAGCAGGTGGGTTAGCTTAGCAACCGCTGCTTTACAGGATCAAATATCTGCCACAACCTGTGAGCACTGCAGGGACGTTCCTTAAAAGAGATAAACATTAAAGATCTCATTATTCCTGCTGGAGATACACATTAAAACACATTAAACAGCTAAAAACAAAGACAAAATGTTAATAAGGTGAGATAACTTAAATCATGGAGATATTTTTTCTTATCTCTCTTCTTTATTTCTTATGGTTTATTGTAAAAAAAAAGAAAAAAAAAAGTTATCTTGCCATGTCTTGCATTTTTATTTACTCTGAGTGATTCATTTATTATTCCCTTGAAAAGTCAGGGATACTATGGGATCATCATGGCTGCCACCCGAGATAGTTTGTGTTAACGCGATAACTCAAAAACTATTAGATGGATCAAATAATAGAAATACATCAACCTTAGTTTCAGCAAGAACTGCTTTGATTTTGGGAAAGGTCGTGTTTATAGTTTTGACACTAGGAGCCTTATCCCCTAAAGTTTTTGGGCAATAATTTATCAACCGTAGGTCCGATTTAGTCCAAATTGGGTGCATAAGAATCGAGTCGGGGAGATCTATCTTGTCTATATAAATAAATAAATGCTATTATAGTCAAAAAGTTTATATTTTACTCACTGCAGGAGCTTTTTTTTCCCTTCCAACTTCCAAACTTTTGTTCCGATTTAATCCATCCGATCCGTCTTTTATACATCCTATTTTATTCTTAAGCCACATTTTTCTCACCAGGGAGAGCTTTTTTGTTGTTTACAAAAGAAATACCTGTTTTTTGGACATAACCTCATACTTAATTTGAAGGGTTCAGTCAGGGTAGTTGCTTGTACAACACAGGGGATTGGGGGATTCTCAAGGTTATACCCTTGCTGTCGGGGACGACAGCGTAGAACTGGTTCAGCCTTCCTCGTCTCTGGTGGTAGTCCGTGAGTCAATGGTGATGCTTATATCACTATGGCCTCCCAGTAAGGAGGTTGTTCCTTTGGATTCTCCTCCCAATAAATTTACCGTGTTGGGTTTGCCTGTTGCATGTTGTATCTTTCCTCCCCCTCAGTTTGGGCCGAGATCAGCTGAATATGTTCCAAACCATTAGAAGTCATAGATGATGTTGGATGGATGGATTCTTATTTTTATATTTCCTCGAAGTAAGGCCTTATTTTAAGACATCTGATCATGGTACAAACTTTATTGGTGCTTGAGCGATCACTGAAAGAACTGAATCATGGCAAAGTCCAAAGAAATCTACTTCTAGATGGGATAACTTGGATATTCAACCCAACATCAGGTGCTCACCACAGACATATGTGAGAGACTCATAATGTCACCCAAGAACATTCTGGTCACTGTGGAAGGAGGACCTGTACTCTAGAAGGAGATGGACACAGGTACAGGATCTTGCTGAACTTTTCTGGAGGAGACGGATCAGAGAATACCTTCAAATCATCCAACAACGAAACAGATGGAATAAAATCAGAAGGAATTTTCATCCTTGAGACCTTATTGTTGTTGTGGATGATTGGGCTCCCAGAAACTCCTGGGTTCTTGGACGGATTCTAAAGACTCTACCAGGAAATAAAGGACGAGTCCAAAACAAGCGTTATCCAGACACCAGTCAACAAATTCTGGTTGCTTCGGGAAGATGAGGCGTAGCTGAAGCTGGAGAATACTGTCAACTGAAAGAATTTGAACTTCATCTATGAACAGTGATGTATTTTGTCTAAAAGGTGGAATATATTATCATACATGTTTGAATATTCGCTGTTTATTGGTTGTAGTAATTGCTAATATCTCAGCAATTGGGACTGTGGGGGTTGTTTTGTTTTATGGAAAATGTTTGGAACGGTCAGATCGGCACAGTCTTTGACCTCAGGTTAGATATTTGGTATTTCTTTTCTGTTTATAAGTGAAATATGTGAATAAATCAGCCGAAAATAATGCAATAAGACCATCGACCTCAGTGGTGTTGTTTGAGCTTAGACTGTGTCACCGTGTGAGTCAGAACAAACAACCGGCCACGCAACACTGTTTGCAGTGTATACATTTGTCAAGGGCTTTATAATAGACATCATGAAGTTGAGATGGTTTGTTGTACCATGTTGGGATTTTAATAACTTGATTTACTTTTTAAAGGGAAATTTTGGGTAGTTACAAAATATATATTTTTCGCACGAATAGCCATTTCAGGCAGATTCTTTTTTTTTTTTAGTACTTTCACTGTTGCTATATCATATAGATATATATATGTATATATAATAAACTGACATAGCAGTGACTGTATTCACGCAGTATTTAAGTGACCAAACAGACTTGACAGGGAACAATTTATGTCTGAAGGTTCTATTAGAACTGATTTATGTTGTGTCTCTGTGATGACTGAGACAGAGGCATTTGGAAATTATGGATTTGTCTTTGTGTGGGCAGCTGAGAGGTCAACACTGGAAGAAGATGACCAGAGGGAGGAATGTTGATGCCAAACCAATGTCAGAAGGAGGACAGGGCCTACCAGCAACCAGTCAGACGCGGGGCGCCGCCCTGCAGGATCTCACTGAGGAGGTAGAAAAGTAAAACAGGCCTCACTATTTCGGGAGCGATCTTAAGGATCACAGACGAAACAAGACAAAAATGTCAACTTAACTTATTCCCAATCATCTATTACTTTTTTTATACTGTACAAAAACAAAAAAAACAAAAACAAACTTAAAAAGTCCCTGTCAAAGTCACAAGTAGCCAGTATGTACACTGTAAAATAAATCTCAATTACTGTTAAGATCACAGTAATTATCTCGCAACAACTTACCAGTATGATACTGTCAAATATGTCACAATAATTAACTGTCAGCAAGTAGCTAGTAAGTTACATTAAAATAAATCAGCAAGTTACAATGAAATTATTCACAGTAATAATTTACAGAAACCATTTACTGTGATTATCTCACAGTTCTTACTTAAATACTGGGATTTACTTCAGTTTAAATGCATTTACTCTGTGGATTTATTGACGTGATACGCTTTGAATACTGTTATTTTTGAATTCATACATTATTCATTAGTGTAAAACATTTGACAGAGATTATAAACGGTGAATTATTGTGAGATTTCTCATTGATGAGAAGCTCGCTGTGTGTGTTGGTGTCGGGGAATCCAGGCGTTTTTATTTCACCCTCGTCGTTCCGGAGGGAGACGGATACTTTTTTGCAACAAAATTCATGTAAATTATTCATGTCCAAGAACTTTAAACAAATCACTTAACATTTTATGTCTAACCAGAAAATGCTTTCATTCTTGTGAATTTCAGTTTCACAAGTGGAGGAAGTCCTTTGAGGACCATCTGCCAGACTGGTCACAGAGTCTTTATTCTCAGGGTCTTCTTCCTCCTCTGATCCTTTCATCCTCTGTGCTTCTCCGGTACCTCTTCAGTCAAGCTGCCGTTGAGTGTTCACATTCCCCTCCGTGTTGCAAAACCTCTTAAATAATGCATGAAGTCATCAGCCGCCGGTGTCAGAATGAATCACAGGTCACTCTGGGCGAGGACGGCTACCAGGCTGGAGAGCGTTTTAATGACGGCGGGTCTCAAGGAGACAATAGAAACGGATCATTTAGCTCCGGGATGAAACAGTTTTGAGAGCGGCCGTGATTCTGATCACTCCTAAAAAAACGTCTTCAGGAAAGTGGGCAACAGCTGAGCCACAGTGAGAGACTGGAGTGAAGTTGTACAAACCCACCTACCTGTGATGTGAAGGATTCTTAAGTGCGTGTGCGTGTGCCTGCGTGCGTGTGTGTGTGTGTGTATGTGTGCTGGCCCACCAGGTTTGTGTCCTGTCTGATCGGAGCAACACGACTCACTTAGAGGTTCTGCTGATGGAGCTCAGGGAACAGGAGGATAGAGACGCCGCAGCAGCTTGCTGAATACCTCCAACTGTTACAGTGAGTGTGTACAAGTACAACGTTTATATTCCATGTGTCTGTCTGTCAGACACACGCCCTGTCAGTCTCAACAGTTGGAATAGTTCATACATGTTCATCAGCTCCTGAGACTTCTTCGCATAGTTAGGTAGCCCGTGCTAGCTGGCTCAACAAATCTGCCGCTTGCTGACGTTACTGAAAACAATGCGTGTAGTCTTTGACCCTGTAGCGGAAGTGATGTAGGCAGCAAAGAATCCTGAACACCAATGGACAGCTGGACACGTTTGGAGACGCATGACGGACACAGGTGTAAACAGCGCTGTGTCTCGCTGTCCACTTATGATCCGATCGGCAAAAACGCGTTTAAAACCAAGTCCAAACAGGTTCTCTCTTAGTTGGTCACTACTCACGTTAAATGTAAAGAAAAACACTGTTTTTCGTATAAAGAAGCTCCCCCTAGTGATTAAAAATGTATCTATTAGAGTAAAATATGATAAATACAAGATAAATCGGGTTTGAGGGTTTGTGAGCATGAACTTCTCCTCTCAGGTTCTACCGCAGGATCTCAGCGGGGTTCAGGTCCAAACTCTGACTAAACCACTCGGCTGTATTTCTTTTGATCCATTCAGAGGCGGACTCACTCTTCTGCTTAGGATCATTGTTTCGCTGCATGACCTGCTGGCACTCGAGCTTGAACCCACAGACGGATGACCTGACATTCAGAATTTCCTAGTACAAGAACATTTCACACCTTTCATCTTTCCCTCAATTATGGCTCACCGCCGTGACTCTGCAGCAGCAGAGCGTCGACACAACATCACTCTGACCCACACTGACCCCCCCATGCTTGACCACAAATATCATTTTTTGTTTTTTGTTGGATGCTGCGTTTGGTTTACTCCATTCATAAGTGGACTCCAGTCTTCCAAACATTCAACTTTCAACTTACTTGGCTTTTGTGACTGACTGAATGAACAAACCGCTGAGCTCTTTATGGAACTTTGTGAGAACAGCCACTTCTGGGATGGTTCACTATTTTCCCTCTGTGGATCATGTGTCTCACTCTGGAGTCTGAGAAGTAGGGTTGGAAACCTTCTCAGAATTCTATATTTCAATCACCTTTCCTCCGGAATTCCCTTTGATTTTAGCATAGTGTGCTACTGGTGAAACATGCAAGCCAACTTCCTGCTTCTGAAAATGGTCTTGGTTGGGACAGTCCTGCTTGTGTCTAGTCCAGCTGGAACCAGTTTTAAATGCAGTTTTAAAATACTTTTTTGGATTTAATTTCTAAGGACGATTCCCTTTAATGTCTTGACTAAGGAGAAAAAATATGGAATAATTATTTCTTTGCGTGTTTTATTTATTTGGAGCATTTGTTAATTTGATATATTGTACACTCTGATTTTATTTTATAATGAAAAATCGTTTGATCAAGTATATTTCAAACAAAAAAAATGATTTCATGATTGCATTTTTGAATTGAATGGAAAAAAAGTTGATTTGAATGAGTTTAGCTCCAACTTTTTGGCAACGAATGATTAAAAAAACCAAAAGTATTGGACCCTTACTGGACTTGTTTTTGTTGAATCAAGTTAAATAATGATTTTTATTAAATTGGTTGATATAGTTTATACCTCCTACTCAGTGCCCCCTTTGACCTTTGGTGTCCCTAAAGGCTCAATTCTCGGCCCCTTACTCTTATACATGCTGCCACTGGGTCACATTATAAACAGGTTCAGTCACATTTTTCTGTAAGCTGTAGAGACTCAAAATGAGCTCAACCAAACAGTTGAGCAGGACATTAAAGGGTTAATTAAATATAAAAGTACCTGCGTTTTTAGAGTGAGGAGTGTTTAGGCGAGAACAGAATACTTGACTGCTGAAGGTTTTTCAGAGGTTGATCTCTGACATGAATACAACCTGCAGCTCCTCAGCCTGCAGCCCCACCTGGTTAATACAAAAGATGTTTTTAACTAGACGTTAAAACTTGTTGTGGTTAACTATGTGGGCACAGATACGAGCAAACAAAAGAATGACTTCATCTGTGACGCTCTGCCTCCTGGATGAATATTTAGGGCAATTATTTATTTTTTTCTAGCAGCTGGATGACTCACAGAATCAATTATGCATTTCATTATGCCTGGTTACATCTTCATTGCGACAAATTGGAAGAATAAATTGAATTTCCTTTTGTCGGCTTGATGGTTGCCGGGAAACCTTCCATGTCACAATATTATCTATTAGAGACCATGTACTGCGTTTCCTCTCTCTTTTCAGTGTCCGGCCGGTTCCTGCGGCTGCTGACCAGCCAGATCCACGCAAGACGCGTGATGACAGGTATGAGCTTATGGCTTCCGGGGACCGTCCAGTTCTCTCGACCCAGGTTAAGTTGGGGTGTCTGCGTTATTCGACAGGGAAGAAACAAAGTGTGATTCTGTCAGTTTGCGAGAAGAATAGGGTTGTTTGCATATTTGTGTGAATTATCTCTTTCGTGTGATTATATGAGGGTAAATCAGCTATTTGTTGCAGAGCCCTGCAGGAAACATGCATGCAGTCGGGGGGCCCGGATCCCAACATGGTGGCACAAATGAGCGACCAGCAAGCAGATGCCTAGAGTCTGGAGGAGAGCCAACCAGCAGTGGCCAGCAAGAGTAAGACTCCGGGGAGCTTAATCAGTTTTGTTTATCCACTCTAAAGCTGATTTCATCTAATAGCTCTATTATTATATACCCGAAAGCTGCAAGGATCCTGATGAGAGTTCGTAAACACGAACACATCACCCCTGTTCTTCATTCCCTTCATTGGCTTCCCATCTCCACCAGGATTGATTACAAGATCTCTCTCCTCACTCACCAGTGTATCCATGGTAACGCACCCCCCTACCTAAAAGAACTACTCACCCCCCTGACCTCAACACGATCCCTCCGTTCTACCTTATCATACCGCCATGGGTGATCGGGCCTTCTGTTTCTGCTGCCCCTCGTCTGTGGAATGCCCTCCCTGACCATCTCAGGGCTCCACAGACGACTGACACATTTAAAAAAGGACTTAAAACTTTCCTTTTTAGCAGA
>VRLP01010100.1:0-10642 GCA_009660295.1 Lophius piscatorius
TTTATGTTATATTGTGATGTGATTGTGTATTTTATGTTATATTGTGATGTGATTGTGTACTTTATGTTATATTGTGATGTGATTGTGTATTTTATGTTATATTGTGATGTGATTGTGTACTTTATGGCAGAGAGAGGTAGGTGTAGATAGTTAGGTAGAGAAAGGTAGTAAATAGAGAGGTAGTTAATAGAGAGGTAGTTAATAGAGAGGTAGTTAATAGAGAGGTAGTTAATAGAGAGGGAGGTAGAGAGAGGTAGGATTTGTCATATCCTAGAGATGACGTTTAATGACGTTAAAATCTTCTGTCTTTTGTCTGAACTCTCTTTCTTGCGTGTGATGAGGAGAGACAGAGTTCGGATGTCTCAGAAGTTTAATCAAAGTTGAATCGCACAGTAAAAAGTTCAAACTTGATTCAACCAGCGATTAAATCAACGTAGTTTCCTCCTGCTCAGACCTCATTTTATGGTTTCACAGATCGGGTGATGATGATGATGATCAACCAGCTACTATCATATTATTACTCCTCCCCTGCAACCTGGTTGAAGCAGGAAGATGTTTGCAAAATGATGACGATGTCACATCAGTATTCTCCATCAGCGACCGGATCCAAACCATCACCGGGCCGCTTCCCAGCAGTCGAACACCAAACCGGAATCCTTATAGATCCCCGGAGTGCGAAGAGTTTTGGGTTAGAGTTGCTTCTATGATCGCGGATTCTTTGATTCACATGATCCTGGTCCATGAGACATGATGGACGTGTGTTGGTTCGGGAGCGTAGATCTGTACAGTGAAAGGTTCCTTTTGTCTCTAAATCCCCGTTAGATTTAGAGAACGCCATCAGTTTCATGGGAATTCCCCCGTTTTATAATTGCGTAGGCTGGAAAAGTTTCCTTTGACTCATCCAGAGGGTTTCGGCTGCCAGCCGCTACAGCTCTGTGTTCCAAATGTCAGAGGCTCAAGAGAGAGTTTTCTTTCTGCAGAACACAGGGGTCTCTAACAGGGTCAGACATAGAACAATCGCAGACTCAGAGCAGAACTCTGACCCAAGAAATATAGAGTGACACAGGAATAGGGA
The DNA here is from genome assembly GCA_009660295.1 of Lophius piscatorius. Lineage (NCBI taxonomy): Eukaryota > Metazoa > Chordata > Actinopteri > Lophiiformes > Lophiidae > Lophius > Lophius piscatorius. The sequence goes on from VRLP01010100.1 coordinate 1,076, forward strand.
ATATTTTCCGACCTCAGTCTGAAGCTGTTTGATTGAGCTTAAACTTTTACTTCCACCGAGGAGGTTAGGTTTTCCCCTTCAACCGTTTGTTGGTGGTTTCTTCTGCAGGACCACACAAAAACTGCCGAACAGATTTCCATGACAGGATGGGTTTCACGGCCGAGTAGAAATCATTCAGTGGTGGCATGGATCCGGATAAAGGAACATTCCGAGACTGGAAGGAAATCAATGAAAACGACTCTCTGTACCTCATGTTCCTCTCTGATTCCTCTTTCTCTGTAGTTCTTATTTTTCTGGAGTCGACCATGAACCTCAGAAGAAACAGAAATGTGATCTTTACTTTAACCAGTTAGATGACCATCATCATCATTCAGTGTCATCGTGTAACCGGTACCCGCTGCAGCCCAGCACCGTCTTGTAGAACCCTTATAGGTCTACCTTCACACTGAGGGCCATGTTCTAAAGAACCGCACAAACATCAACAGGAGAGGAACATCCTGAGAAAGGAGCTCAAAATGAGAATCTAAAGAAAATTTAAAGTTCCTTCTGGACTCCAACACTGACCGTCCAACGGTTTCTTCAGAACCTTTGTGTTACCAGAGGCAGCAGCCGTGTACCATGGATGGCTCATTTCTGAGGGAGGGTTCACAGTAGAGTTCCTCAGCGGCTGCTACATGCTAATGCTGTTTCATGCTAACGCTGTTTAATGCAAACGCTGTTTCATGCTAACGCTGTTTCATGTAAACGCTGTTTCATGCTAACGCTGTTTCATGCTAACGCTGTTTCATTGTAATGCTGTTTCATTGTAATGCTGTTTCATGCTAATGCTGTTTCATGCTAACGCTGTTTAATGCTAACGCTGTTTCATGCTAACGCTGTTTCATGCTAACGCTGTTTCATGTAAACGCTGTTTCATGCTAACGCTGTTTCATGCTAACGCTGTTTCATTGTAATGCTGTTTCATTGTAATGCTGTTTCATGCTAATGCTGTTTCATGCTAACGATGTTTCATGCTAACGCTGTTTCATGCTAATGCTGTTTCATGTAAATGCTGTTTCATGCTAACGCTGTTTCATGTAAACACTGTTTCATGCTAACGCTGTTTCATGCTAATGCTGTTTCATGCTAACACACCTGATTCTGGTGAAGGAAGCTCAACTACAACAAGAGGCGCTTATTCTGGGTCTCTTGTTAAAACAGGTAAAAGTCAGATTTGAGAAATCAAATCCATTCCTCTTTTTCTTTCTCCGGGGTCGGGTCATGATTGGAGCAGCACATTCCAGATGTCCCTCTCCCCAATGACACTCTCATCATCCTGGATCTCCAGCTCATCCTCCTGACCCGCTTGTGAACCACCTCAGTTGGATCGTTTAGATGAGGAGGAGCAGCAGCTTCTCTTCCTGGATAATAATCACCTGGTGAAGTCAGTTTGATGTAAAATGACTAAAATCACTGAGAATCACATCTGGCACAAAAGAAAACTCTTCTGAGAAAGTGTCAGAAGTTCCTGAGGAGACACAGAAAGAGGACAACATGACTAGAAAGCACTCATATCCCTTTTCCACCAAAAATAACCAAGGGCTACTTTGGTGCTGGTGCCAGTGCTTAGCTGGTTCAACTCACGCACCTCCTAAGAACCTGTTTGCTTTTCCATTAGCAAGGAGCCAAGTCAGAGCCACGCCGTTACGTCACCGCATAACATCATCGGTTCTTGACTCTAGAACAGCAAAGATTTGGTGCTAAGTCAGGCTCTGGCTCCGATCTAGCCCTGGACAAGCTCTGTTGAAAGAGGCTATCAGAGAGCGCTAACCTCTGGTGAGGCCCAACAGAACCGGAGGTGGACACCCCCTGGTAAAATGTCCTGAAGACTCGTACATTCATTTCTGATCTCACTACAATCAACAGAACGTTACTATGACGTCACTTGGTGAAGTCATGACCTCCAGGTACTCATCTCTAGGAAATGACAAACCCCACCTCTGGGTCAAGGTCCACGCAAATCCCACACGGAGTAGATTCTGGACAAGTCAGCCGTTCACCACAGGACCGACACTAAGACACAAAGACCCAAAGACACCACGTCACTTAAATTCATGTTTGTTGACTGTGGGAGGAAGCTGGAGGATCCTGGGGAGAACTTTCAACCTCCACACGTGAGAAAGGGATCGGAACCTGTGCTCACGGTCCCACCGGGCCGGCCGCTCTTTTCTACTGGGATTAAAAACATAAACACAAATGTCATTTTCCCAGTGACGGTTTGTTTTCTGAAGGGACAAACTGAACGAGAAGGAAGAGAGAGAGGTCCGATTAGTGGAGCTGGAGGTCCGACTGCTGGAGCTAGAGGTCCGACTGGTGGAGCCGGAGGTCCATGCGGAGCAGACGACCTCCACCTCCAGAGGAAGTTGTTTATGTAACTATTTGTCTAACCATCCGAGAGGCTGACTCATGACTCCCCACATTTCCACATGTCAGCATTTATTCTGCAGAGCACAAAGTTCTACTGAGACGGGATCAGAACCACAGCTCACCACTTCTACTGTAAAAATGTGCTCATTTAGTGGCACTGCCTTCAGAGACCTTCAAACTACTTCATTCATTTCCTGTGGAGCAACCGGGGAAAAGGCAGCAGTTCAGTCATTCAGGGGACTCAGGAAGTTCATTCTAACTTGAACAGAACACATCTGGACCCGGAGTGTAGAGGTCGCCTGATGGAGGATAGACAGAACTTTGTCCGGGATTTAGTGTCTTATGAACCAAAAGCGACACACTGAAGCACCCGACCTCCGTTATCCAGACCGGGCGGGGGCGATTTGACCTGCGGGTGGTCCTGAGGCGACGGTTCTTTCTTCTTTCCTTTTTTAGGAAAGAAGAAAGAACCGCCAGCTCCAGAATCCAGCAATCCATACTTCCAGATCCGCATTTGCTTTTCTCCCATGTTGAAGCGTTTGTGGTGCCTCTGACGTTACGTAACAGCTGCTCCCCCCAGATGAACCTATAAAGCAGAGGGTCTTAAGCATTGTTCCACTCTGTCAGAACCCTGGCTCCGGACCCTCCGCCACTCTGCTGCAGAGAGCTTCTCTGGATCACACGCTCCAGCCCGACAGAGAGCTGGAGCGGGATTTACAGCGAATAATGCTTGGCGGGAAGTTCTGTCCTCCCGCAGCTGCTCAGAGTGGAGCTGAGAACCTGCTGCATGAGAACCCGTCCCAGGGAAGGTCAGAGCGTTTCATGTCCCCGAGTTACAGAACATCGATTATAACCATGTCAGCGCTCCATCCGGAGGTCCGGAGGCCCGGAGACCCGGAGACCTGTTAGATGTAGCTGGACATCAGACGGGATGACTTACGATGAGACATTTCAGTCAGATATAGAGACTCATAATATAGAAAATGCAGCTCTAATATCTCTAATAATCCCAGTGAGTAGTTCCTGCTAAATGTTTTATCTTAAAACACTGTTTAGTCTAGTTCATGTTTCAAGAAGTTGAAACGAACAGTGAAAAATACTAAAAGATTCTTTTGAGGTAAAAAACAAAGCAGATCTTTTTTCTCTGGTTCTGAGACACGTCTTGATATCAGTAAAAGTTCAAAAGGAGATTTCTCTGTGAAAATCCTGCTTTATCTAAATATCAGGTTTCCCCTCATGAAGCCACGAGGAGCCTGGGGGAGCATAGAGGAGCCTGGAGGAGCATAGAGGAGCCGGAGGAGCATAGAGGAGCCTGGAGGAGCCACGAGGAGCCTGGAGGAGCATAGAGGAGCCGGAGGAGCATAGAGGAGCCTGGAGGAGCTTGGAGGAACCTGGAGGAGCCTAGAGGAGCCTGGAGGAGCCACGAGGAGCCTGGAGGAGCATAGAGGAGCCTGGAGGAGCTTGGAGGAACCTGGAGGAGCCTGGAGGAGCCTGGAGGAGCCTAGAGGAGCCTGGAGGAGCCTGGAGGAGTGCTGGGGTACTGCGGGGCTAAATTATCTCTGTCAAATAGTTGATGATTTCCCTGACATGAGTTCTGGTGAAGGCGGCGGATCAACTCAAACATTCTGGGTTTGGGTTGATTCTCGCAAAATACAAATAAATCAAATATAAAGCGCCAAATCACAACAGCTGTGAGCAGGTCTAGACCCACTCTGTGTTCTGCTGAGACCCAACAAGACCCCCCCTGAGCAGGAACATGGACTAATATGTGAGCTGGAAGAGCAAACAAAACAGAACCGAGTAAAATCTATCAATCCCTAAGCTCAGCTACAAAACCAGAACCCGTAAGTTCTAACTGCAGGACCGCAAAAAAGCTTTTCCATGAATTCAGTGATGAACTCTGAACATTTGGACTTTAGGACTGCAGCGTGTTAGAACCAGACTGAGACCACCTCTTCATCGGACCCTCTGTCCAGGGGAGGTTTCACACCTGCAGCTCCAGTCCGGATCAAACGTGGAGACTCGGAGGCTGAAGGTTCCGAGCGAAGGAGGTCGGGAAGGAGAGAAAATCAGAGGACATTTGTCCAAATCATGGAAATAAACCTTCTCATGGGAAAAAGGCGACGGTCAGGTGAGTCAGTCCGAAGTTCTGACGGGCCTTTCAGGACAACTGAGCAATGTGACACAGAGCGGCGCCATGTTTCCATCCTGGATCAGGCTGAAGTTGTCTTCCATTCGTGAATGTTGCACGCATGTCGTTTATTGTGGAGTCGCCGTGGCGACGGCTGCATTAACAGATTCCAGCTGTCCATTAAACGCAGCCCTTCAATGGTCGACATTGTTCCTGGTCGGTGACTCAGAGGGCGGGAGGAGGGGGGCGGTGTGGTGGTAGCGGTGGGGGGGTGGGTTGGTTGCGGCTGGACCTGGCACTGGGAGAGGGAGATGTGATACACCAGAAGCCTCGGTTCTGATCCAGTTCCTGCCTCTATGATTGGAATCAGAGAATAAACACCAGCAGTAGCTTATAAAAAATAAATCTTTATTTATCAGAACCATCTGACGCTTTTAATGGAAAACACTAATTATTCAGAACCAGGTCCGACTCCAGCTCTCAGAGAGGCCGGTTCCTGATTGAGGCGGACAGAGAGGGGGAGAGGGGGGGGGGGTCTTTCATCCCTCTCATGGGAGAACATTGTAGATGTGGGCCATGGGAAAACCAAGACAGGAATATTCCAGTATGGCCTTCCAAACCCAAAATGGGCCCGGAAATATGTGAGCATGCTCTCCCCGCTCAAAGCGGTTCATTAAAGAAAATCCGGTGGAGCCACCAGGACGGGATTCAAAGGGAAGTAATTGAATAATGACTGGATGGAGAAACAACTGCTGCGTGAGCTTCATCCGAACACAAGAGCCACAGAAGTTCTGTGCTCTTCTGTTCTACACAATGTGACTGTGCTGGTTGAAGTAAGAGATCCAACGGGTTTTTAAAGGTTCTGTTTTCATGGAGCTGTAAATACCAGCTGATGTAACGACATGAACTTCAGCTCTGCGCTTCATCAGTCCTAATGACCACAAGGAGCTTCTTCTTCAGCCTGTCGTAGGTTTGCGGGTTGGACAGGTTTTCATCAAACCTTTCTGGACAGTTGCGTATTTTGTGGGCAGAACCGCCAAAGTTTGAAGCGGATCCATTTGGGCAGATCCAGTGTTTTTTACACTCACTCTAAAGTTGTGAGATTTTCTCCTTCAGCTTTGCAGGTTTGTAAGCATGATGCAGACAAATGGTATTTTTTCTGTCAGCGTCGGATAAACAAACCGGTTCTGTTGGGACTGGGTGGGAGGGAGAGAGGTTGTCGTCATGGTAAGCCTAAAAAAATGAAATGAAACAAGAACAATAAGAAAACCCTGGACCACTATTTAGGATGGGTCCCAGAGTTAGACCAGGACTACAGAAGATAACCCCGGTGTCGTACCAGGAGGAGGTGGAGAGCAATGCTGGGGAAAGGGACCCCAGACAAGAGGAAGAAAACAGATGGAGGTGTAGAAAACTAAAAACTCACTTTTTCATATAGAAGTTGATCCCGATTCTGACCCCGACCCTGATTCTGATTCTGATCCCGATTCTGACCCCGACCCTGAGTTTGATTCTGATTCTGATCCTGATTCTGATTCTGATCCTGATCCTGATCCTGATTCTGATCCAGAACCAGATTCTGATTCTGATTCTGATTCTGATCCTGATTCTGATCCAGAACCAGATTCTGATCCTGATCCTGATCCAGAACCAGATTCTGATTCTGATCTTGATCTTGATTCTGATTCTGATCCGGAACCTGATTCTGATTCTGACCCCGAACCTGATTCTGATGCTGATTCTGATCCTGACCCTTATTCTGATTCGGATTCTGATCCTGACCCTTATTCTGATTCTGATTCTGATCCTGATTCTGATCCTGATCCTGATTCTGATTCTGATTCTGATCCTGATCCTGATTCTGATCCTGATTCTGATTCTGATTCCGATCCTGATCCCGATTCTGATCCAGAACCAGATTATGATTCTGATCCTGACCATGACCCTTATTCTGATTCTGATTCCGATCCTGATCCCGATTCTGATCCAGAACCAGATTATGATTCTGATCCTGACCATGACCCTTATTCTGATTCTGATCCAGAACCTGATTCTAACCCCGAACCTGATTCTGATCCTGATTCTGATTCTGATCCTGATCCTGACCCTTATTCTGATTCTGATTCTGATTCTGATCCAGAACCTGATTCTGATTCTGATCAGGATCACAGGAACATTTTACTGGGCCTTGATATTCTTGTCCAAAGAGTTTATTCCCGGAGTTGATAGAACTATTAGAGCCAGGAGGAGAACATCTGGTTCTCCAGCCTGTAGAAACCTGCAGCACGTCTCCTCCTTTAGAGGAGCATCACAGGGAGCCATGTTGTCCAGAGGTAGGACATTCTGGTGGCACCTTCACATCTCTGAAGAAGGAGGTTTGGACAGAGAGGACAGTCAGAGGATGTGGGATTTCTGAGGAACCGAAGGCAGCTGTTCCTCATGTTCTCAACACATGTCCATTTTCCATCTCCTCCTGGGCCCAGAGTTCCTGCTCCTCTCCCCTCGTGGACAGCTGCTTGGCTCGTCTGCTTCCTGTTTCGCTTTTGTGCTTCCAGATTTCTCTGCTTCTCAGTGACGCCATGTGGGGAGTCAGCAGTAACAGAAGAACGCTCTCATCGCCATTGATCGGGGGCCGAGTCAACGTCTGGTCACGTGACCACGTCAGTCCCTCTTCGGACTCGCTGCTCCAGGAGGCCGGAGACCGGAGACAGATCTCCACAACCTCTTTCATCCGAAATCTCTCAGGACCCTCTGCTCCAGCAGGACTTTGAGGTCTTTATTTCTTCCGGGGGTCCAGCTGAAGACTACGGGGGACGGGGCAGCGAGCATCAGTGACAAAGTGAGCTGATGGTCACTGCTGCTCTGAAGGACGACTGGTCGTGGAGATACAGCTCAGCTTCCAGAGGACTGGAGATGAAGCAGATGTTTCGTGTCAGGAGTCCAACTTCAGCTCCTGGCAGATTTTTGGCAGATTCACCAGGCTGGGCTCATCCCTACGCAGGAAATGGACTGTATAAATAGTTTAGTCCATTTTTTTTTAAGATTGTTCCCTAGCTACCACAACAACACACACAAACACACACTCACACTCACACCAACACACAATCCTAACCACCGAGGAATAGTTTGGATTCGAGGATCTCACGCTGAACCCGTCGGATCTTGAAACTAAATTTAACATAGAACCAACCGAATAAAAACAAAATAGAAGTTTGAAATGATGATTTCCTTTATGAAGGCACAAATCTTTTGGTCCGTGTCATCTTCTCTAAACCGTCCAGCAGAGCTGCTGTCCTCCTCCGTCTCTCTGTCCATCACCAGAGCAAACAAGAAGAGGTTCAGAGCCCATCCTTGGTGCAGTCCCACCTCCACCATGAACCCGTCCATCACTCCTACTCACCTCACGCTGCTGTCATACAGATCCTGGACCACTCTGACATACTTCCTGGTCCTCCAGACCTCCTCATGCAGTCCCACAATCCCTCCCTCTGTCCTACTTGTCCTCTGAGTCCGCAGAGACTCAAACTTCAGCTTGAAGCTAAATGTGTTCAAACAGAACATCTCAGGTAAAATAAGTTATTGTGTCCGTCTGGAGTCAGACGCTGCTTCTGTTCTGCTCGTTTGATCATTCTGTTTTCCCTTTGAAGTCCGGAATGACCTCACTGTAGAAGAATGTTATTCTTAGGATCTGTTTGAAGGAGGAGAGCAGAGAGATCTCCTCAAAAACAGTCAAAGAACGTCCAGGAGATCCTCCAGAAGGACAGGGTCTGCTTCTTCAATCAGGGAGGAGGTCCAGAGGGGCCCCCCAAACTCTCCTCACCAACATGTGAACTGTTTAACACCTGAAAACACACACACACACACACACATACACACACACACACATACACACACACACACATACACACACACATACACACACGTACACACACACACACATACACACATACACGTACACACACGTACACACACATACACACACACACACATACACACACACACACATACACACACGTACACACACACATACACACATACACACACACACATACACACACATACACACACACACAGGTGAACATCAGTCAGAAGTTGGAGGAATCATTTCAACTCCTTACATCCGTCATTTCATTTAATCTCAGTGATTTTAATAATTATAATAAAAACATGAACTTTGTTTTTATACAACCTTTCATTCATAAAAGAAAATACAACATCAAAGAAAGACAGGTAATAGGGCGGGACTTTCCACTTTTGATGTAGGAGGATTTGTTTCCTGTCACTGTAAGTGTGTGTTTGTTGTTCAGTGTGAGTTTGTTGTTTAGTGTGTGTTTGTTGTTCAGTGTGTGTTTGTTGTTTAGTGTGTGTTTGTTGTTCAGTGTGAGTTTGTTGTTCAGTGTGAGTTTGTTGTTTAGTGTGTGTTTGTTGTTCAGTGTGAGTTTGTTGTTTAGTGTGTGTTTGTTGTTCAGTGTGTGTTTGTAGCTCAGTGTGTGTTTTTTGTTTAGTGTGAGTTTGTTGTTTAGTGTGTGTTTGTTGTTTAGTGTGTTTGTTGTTTAGTGTGTGTTTGTTGTTTAGTGTGTGTTTGTTGTTTAGTGTGTGTTTGTAGTTCAGTGTGTGTTTGTTGTTTAATGTGTGTTTGTTGTTTAGTGTGTATTTGTTGTTCAGTGTGTGTGTGTTGTTTAGTGTGTGTTTGTTGTTCAGTGTGTGTTTGTTGTTTAGTGTGTGTTTGTTGTTTAGTGTGTTTGTTGTTTAGTGTGTTTGTTGTTTAGTGTGTGTTTGTTGTTTAGTGTGTGTTTGTTGTTTAGTGTGTTTGTTGTTTAGTGTGTGTTTGTTGTTCAGTGTGTGTTTGGTGTTTAGTGTGTGTTTGTTGTTTAGTGTGTGTTTGTTGTTTAGTGTGTTTGTTGTTTAGTGTGTGTTTGTTGTTCAGTGTGTGTTTGTTGTTCAGTGTGTGTTTGTTGTTTAGTGTGTGTTTGTTGTTTAGTGTGTTTGTTGTTTAGTGTGTGTTTGTTGTTCAGTGTGTGTTTGTTGTT
>VRLP01010101.1:0-10631 GCA_009660295.1 Lophius piscatorius
CATACATATATATATACATATATATACATACATATATATATACATATATATATATGTATGTATATATATGTATATATATATGTATGTATATATATGTATATATATATGTATGTATATATATGTATATATATATATGTGTATATATATATATGTATATATATGTGTATATATATGTGTATATATATATGTGTATATATATGTATATATATATATGTGTATATATGTATATATATATATGTGTATATATATATATGTATATATGTATGTATATATATGTATATATATATATATGTATATATATGTGTATATATATGTATATATATATGTGTATATATATGTATATATATATATGTGTATATATATATATGTATGTATACCGCAGCATTCTCTGAACTGACTTCATTGTCAGCTGCATATCTCTCTTCTCTAATGTTCTTCTCGCCTGATTCCCATCCAGCATGCCTTCTTCTCCGATGGGAGTCAAGTCTCCTAGTTCTCATTAGCCGCCAGTAGATCTCTCCAGCGCCGGCCCGATGACACCAGAACTACTTTATATAGTTTCTATAGCCTGAGCCAAACTGGCTTCTGATGATGGTGAGGTTCTTTGTTTGTGTGACACACTAAAAATAGTTTGTTGAATAAATTCATGTTGTGAAAATCAGCATTATCTTCAAGTATCTTGTATTCACTTTAGTAGTTCAGAACGTATATCTCAATCATGTACTGATACACGGGCCAACAGGTACATAAGGGGAAGAACCAGCACTTATTTCTTTCTACTTAAAGCAGTGGGTAGAAGGATGATGGAGATGGAGCTGTCAGGCAGGAGAAAATGGAGTAGATGTGGTGAGAAGACATGCAGTTGGTTATTGTGAAAGGGGGAAGATAGACAACAGGGCAAAATGGACACAGATCCGCTTGGGAACAGCCCAATTAATAATAATAACATTTTTTAATGTCTTATAGTCATTGTTACTGTTAAGACGGATACCATTCTCTGGAGTGCTTCGTGTGAATCATTCAAACCGTATAAGTTTAGGGATAGGAACCAATGTCACTGGTGCAGACTGTTGTCGGACTTTATCATGCTGCGGACATACCGGAAGTTTAGACCGTTGCTGTGGGTGAACGAAGGAACTATTGACAGCGACACATTAAATAAGATAATAATTCTCTCCCCCTGAATCAACCCAACACCCCCCTCCCTCACACATGGCTTCAAACTCAAACATAGACATTGAGGGTGCGACGCAGCATCTCCGGGACATCCTGAAGCTTGACCGTCCTGGGAATGGCGCCGGTAAGTTGGACCGGAGGTTTAGGCCGCAGGACCTAACGATGCTAGCGGCTAGACAGAGGCTAGCTCATTAGCATTTTCTCCGTTAAATAAATACACCGGGAGACAGACAAATTGTTTGAATATTAGTTAACTTAATTGTCTGATATTTTCTCTTTCATTTTCTGGTTCGAAGTTAAACTCTGTTCTGTTGTCATCCCGGATGTTAGCATTGTGCTAATGTTAGCTCGTGTCTCAGTCTAATTACTGGAGTCTGACGAAAGACTGGTCTAATCATTAATTATAGAATACAACAAAAATGTTTCTCTAATGGAAATTATTTTTTGACAACTAATCTATGTTTCCCACGCAGTTAATTTTATTTAATTTCTCTGCTGTCTGGATTAAATGCTATCTGGAATTAAATGCATCTTCAAGAACTGCGTAGCCGGTCGAAGCTAGTTTAGATGAGAACCAGATAACTCGGCTTCAACTGATTAATCAAGCGCTTAATCAAGTTTAACACTAGATTTGGAACAAGAATGGTTAAAAGAGGGTTTATTCTTTAGACACGCTAAAGTCGCAAGGAATGTTCGACTGTAATGTATCAGTATGCAATACTAATTAAAGTTACTTCTTTTCCATCATTGTGACAAACTTTAATTTGACATTGTCTAAAGCTCATATTTGATGAGTTGTATGCTCGTAAAACCTGAAATATGGGATACATGCACGTTTGAAAGAAGACCCCGGTACACATCTACAGAGATGTCAAGAAGAAGATTCTTCCTTCATTCTCATCAAGTATGTGCGACAATGACAAGTCTTAGGTTTCGAGCTCTTTCCCTCTTTCTCTACCGGAATTTTTCCCTAAGTCAAGCCGACCCCACTGCAGAGGAAACATGGAACGAGCGCTTGTTAAGCTGAGGTCCATCCAGTTCACCCACCGAAATCAATTTAAAGGGCCACGGAATACTGCTGGGTCCGTGGTGATCGCTTGGATGAGAGATGACATGCTCTGTCAACAATCTTGAGGAAGGGTTTAAGTCCGGGCGGTGAAGGGGTGCTTTGAATCTCATGTAATGTCAGCTGAAAAAAACATTCAGCTGAGGCTACACACAAAAAGCACAGATAGGAATATTATATTTCATCTGTTCAAAGAGATAACCCTAAATACCCCCTACGTTTTACACACTGTACCTTTAATGCGCCACCCTCCTGTGGGGTCAGTTCGTTGGCATGGTTTTTGGTTCGCTTCTTCCCTGAGAGTAGAGTCTCTTTGATTAAAGCACAGGTATTCAACACCTGCAGGGTATATCTCTGCCTGTGACACCAGGGTCTTCAGCCAGGAGCCAACCTGTCTTGATGTTCCAGCCCTTTAATCCCAGAACATCTGCAGGAGGTTGGTCAACAGTAGGGACGTCTCCATACCGTTCCTCGCAGCTCGCCTGATATCCTGCTTTTTTTCCCTCCATTTTCCTCCTGAGCCACAGCCAAAAACTCGCTGGGTTCCATTCACAACCAGCTGTGAGGACCGACCACTCTCTCCGGCTGACATTGTGTTATTCGGTTCCATGCCTGATGAAGTGAACTCACTGCTGGGATGTTGGCGGGTTGTGCTGCTGCCTCTCTTGGCCAGGACGCTCTTATGAAAGACATTTTTAACCTCAATGAAACTTTCTGGTAAAATAAAGTGGAGTTAAATAAAGTTTTGCAAACTGCATGGGTGGCAACTCACTTCTGTCTCACACCAGGGGTTCAGGTTTCTAGGACTAGTGAGGGAATCATATGGACCTGCTGAGGAAGCTCAACCTTGTTTGTGGGATCCTTCTCCTGTCGTCACACGATTTTGTCCTGTTGATTCAAAGTTTCACGAAAAATGTGCGGCGTAGAGAAATAAATAAATCAACACTGTCTAGTGCAAAAAAGATAATTTAGAATTTAAATATAAATATATAAGTATAAATAAGATTAAAAACAAAACAAAATAAAAACTAGAACTGAGCAGTTAATTATTGGTTTGTGGTTGGTGACTGCTTCCTAGTTTGAACGCCTTCCTTCTTGTTGCTGGCTATGGGCAGTTACTTTGTATGCCTTGTTCTCCACTCTGGTCACTTCTGAGACCCCCAGGTCTTAGCTTTGATGTTACTTTGGGCCACGGGTTGGGAGCTGATGCCTGCCCAAGCCGCGCCCTGTCAGGCTGACACCAATCAAGTATCTTCCCCTTGCTTCAGCTGGTTGACAAGACTGGTGGATTGCCTCTTCCACTTTCCATTTACGCCCTTGTCTGATCTGGAGACTTTGTATTCACCTTGAACGCAAATTTCTCCTTCTACCTCTTGGAGCCCAGTTTAAGGGATTTTAATGGTAGCTGGGCAGGGTTTGTCAAAACATCGCTGCACTACAGGGGTTCTGATGGAAGAACGAGTCATTTATAATTTTTCTTGGCAGATGACGATTACCGATTTTTGTAAAGTCTCACCGTTCATAACCGATTTTGATTATTTATCTTGAAAGTTTTAAAACTGTAATTGACAACATACATACGTACAGTGGGCTCCTGGCTGTCTCTTTGCTCTCGCTAGCTTTAGCCGCTCTGCCAGTGGTAGCGTCTTGGAAGTTGCTCTGTTCCTCGGCTTTTTATAATTTTGAAGCGTCTGATTAAGTTCGTTGTCCCAAACGTTTTCAGGGTTGTTCCTCCACAGCTTATTTTGGCTTTACTGGCGTTACAAATTGCGAGCTTTGTGTTTTCTTCAGTCACAGTGAAAGATTTCCAAGCAGGTGAGATGTTTATAGACACAGTAGCTCATGCTTGGCTGAGCTCCCAAAAATGAGCCTCGGCTGGCTGAACGATGGGTGAAGCTGTAGTCCCTTTAGATGCCGCTGAGATGCCGCAGTCATTTATATGGCATGTGCGAGATAACTGAAGAAGTTTGGAACTACATGGGTGTCATTTAAAATACTAAAAATAGCTTCAAACTCATATTCATAGTGTCCGTTTGTGGCTGGGAAGTATTTAGCAACCACCACAAGCACTCCAGACCTGGGAAATCCGATCCAGGATTATTCCATGACTGGGTCATTATTTGAGCGCTGTGTGTGAACCAATAAAAGGGGAATGGAGGCAGTAAGAAAAAACTGAAGATGAGTAATTCCAATCCAGACCCAATTCTCTGTAAGAGTGTTTGGCCATAAATGACATGGAACTGTTCTCACTGAGACAAATTATGTTTTTATACATTTACTTAACATAACCCCTGTATTAACATCTTCGTCCTCAGATGCACCTTCAAACGATGGTCCGAGAATGCCGTCTTTTAATGGAGAACTGAACGGCTTATTGGGAGCAGCAGGTCTTCTGGGAGGCACAGACCGGTCCTCAATGTCCGAATCTACCAGACCCATCTCCACAGACATCAGCCTGCAGGAAGCTCAGATCATGTGAGTGGGTATTTTGGAATACAGCACCAGCAAAACTTTGGAAAGCTGGTATGGCCACAAGGAGATGCTGCTTTTCTGTTTAAATGCAGCAATAGAAAAAAACCTATGTATTATCTGTAGTATAATCGGTATGGAAAATCATATGTGCTCCGGTTTCAGCTGCCTGTCTGGTGACGATAGCTCCACCTGTATCCCCATCACCTCCACTCATGTGGAGATTGTTGCCAGTCAAGATTCCAGCATCAACAGTAAGGCTCGCGGCAGCAACAAGGTAAGAGTCAGTGAGAAATTACACGGTCCGTTCAGCTGTGAAGTCGGTTCCGATCACTCGGTTTCTGACCCACGGCAACATCTGAGAAGTGAAACACTTAGAGAAATCAAATCCTAATGGGTGGGAACTGGTTGGCTTTAACCGTTCTATGAGTAACTGAAGCAATGCCGAATCGAGAAGCTAGTTCTCAGTCAAGGTGTGTCAGGTGAGCCATAGCGGGATGTTCCACCAGCACGCACATTTTTATGTTTTTATAGAAACAAATCTTTGTTTCATTCTATCAAAGGGAAATAACCACGGCCTATAAAAGAAGTAGAACATTGTAAAGCGTTAATATGGACGACAACAATAACTAGTGATTAAAAAAAAAGATGACATTCCATTAATTGAAACATTATTTTGACATTCACATTATTAAAACCCTTTAACAGCATTATTCACATTATTTAAAGCGGGCACAGGGAAAAGCTCGCTGATGTCATTCTTCAGCAGTCTGATGAAATGAATGTGAATGAATGTTTATAAACACCGGGTCAGTAAAGAACACAGGTCGTGTAAACACCGGGTCAGTAAAGAACACAGGTCGTGTAAACACCGGGTCAGTAAAGAACACAGGTCGTGTAAACACCGGGTCAGTAAAGAACACAGGTCTTGTAAACACCGGGTCAGTAAAGAACACAGGTCGTGTAAACACCGGGTCAGTAAAGAACACAGGTCGTGTAAACACCGGGTCAGTAAAGAACACAGGTCGTCTAAACACCGGGTCACACCTAGTGTGATACGATATTATCACTTAATTCCAACTCGGGTTAGGTCCATCTGAGGAATGTCAAAGAGAACCGTCTCTAATGTCTGCTCTGGTTCTGCTCACATATGCTTTAACAAAAGGGTATGACGGCCATTACACCCTGTTGCCACCGACAGTTTGTCAAACCGCCACTGAAGCAACAAATAAATATCCAGACGTTTCGACAAAACAACATATAGACAAGATGAAAGCCTTTACAGAATAAACGGATTAAGGCTTAAACCTGATAACCACAGCTTTATGGTTCCAAGGATTAAGATCAAATTTTAAAATGTATAAAAAATGCATTTAATAAAAGGAAAAGGAAAGTAAAAGAATAACATGAGTAAAAGTTGGAGCGTGGTGTAAGAAAAGAATAAGTGAGGGAGAAAAGATTAGATATTTGATTGAAATTTTTTTTCTGTTATTACGTATATATATTCTTAAATTAAATTTATTTCTACATTTTGAACAATCTGGCTTTAACCTCTGACGACCACGGCGTTTTGGCGTTGATTTATTCACAGGATAAAATAGGGAACGGAATTCTGATGATTGATGTGATTTTCCTTCAGGTGAAGATTCAGCCTGTGGCTAAGTACGACTGGGAGCACAAGTACTACTACGGCCGTCTGATCGCCGTCTCCAAGTCCTTCGTGGCCTACGCCATCAGAGGTTGGTTCTACCAGGAAGTTCTTTGTATTAGAGCCAAAATAAAAACAGGCAGTTCATTATGTTTTCTCTCACTTGAGGAGGGTTCAGCCACACTGCAAAAACTCGGCTTCAAAAACAAATGGGGGCTATATTTTCAAAAACAAAGCACCACTTTGGTTTGGATCAGGCAAACTCTTTCTCCCAATCACGCCCATCAAGGTTTCTCCGTCTTTGCCAACATGTCCGTTGATGTCACCCATGAGAACTGTAGAGTTCCTTTCTAGGACACCAGCCAGAGACTCTAAGATGGCCGGATGGGATGGAAAAAGTACGGGATGGACCACGCAACCTTCAGTCACATGGTCCATCCCATACTTTGATCCCCTAAACTGAAGGACATGTTTGTTCTTACTTTGCTGTTTCAAAAATAAAGGACCCTCTGAAATGATCATTTCCCTCACTTGCTCTGAACATTTTTTGAATACAGACAGGACGGCTATTGTTCGCAATTAAAAAAGTTCCAATGTTTTTAAATAGACAATGACTGGAATTCTAAGGTGCGGGAAGCTGTAACATTCATTTGTAGATTACTGGCAACCTGCTTTGTTTATGAATTTTAATGTTTTTGAAGTTAAATTATAGACTCTTTATTTGTTGTGTCAGCACTTTATGGACTTGTGTGCTCCTCTGAGAGTCAACAGTTTCCTCCAAACAAAGTGTTTGCGATGACAGCTGTGTGCTCGGGAGGCCCTCCGCCCTGCTTTAGATTCAGTTTCTACCTGTCACCATACATGGATACTTCCTGCTGAGATTAAATGAACGGCTGGTTTGTGTTTAAATCATCTCTCGTCCCAGCAGCCAACAACCATGCTATGGTCCGGGTCCTGAGTGTGGGTTTTGCTGAGCGCTCCTTGCTGAAGGGTTTTACTGGAGCCATCACAGATCTGGCCTTTGCCCACCTTGACTCCTCACTTCTGGGCTGTGTGGATGAAGCCGGGAACCTGATGGTCTGGCAGCTCACCTACACTGCAAACAAGATAGTGTATCCTTGTGTGTGTGTGTGTTTCAGAGTGTGTTTGTGTGACCTTTTACTCACCACAACCAAGAACTGAAATGGAGCCGTTCCATATTCAGGAACGTGAATTGTTTGTATTTTTAATGGCTGCCGTGGTTACATCTCGACTCGTTCTGTGGGATCAGGGATCCGGCTCCACTTTATAAGTGTTGTGCTTTTTCATGAAACATTATCTTGTCTTTGTGTCTTTCCATATTCTGCTAACTGTAACTTCAACAGTCACACGATGGCGATCCTACGAAGTTGCTGCACAAATGGGTATGTAGTTTGGACGGATTAAGTTAAGATATATGAACTTGAGAAATGATTTAAAACAGCTGGAGATTCCAGAGTTTAAGAAAATGATTGACCCTTGTGGTTAATGGAGCAGTTTAGAGGACCCGCTGGTGCTACCGGTCCTCTACAGCCCAAACAATGAGGTTGTTTGGATCCATTCGTGTCTTAAACACAAACATGGATGCAGGGTCAGATTTGGGGGATAAATGGGATGTACTTCTACAGACCTTTTCCAGTGGGCCCGACTGCTCAAAGGGCTTTACAGCACCAATGGCTGCCATGCAGGGCGCCGCAAGGGTTCCAGGTGAAAGTATGAAGGAGCAGTAGATTTTTGAATTAGAGTCGTTGTAAGTTCTTTTTATTTTTCAGATGTGAAAAATTGTAATATTGGTAAGAAACTCTCAAAGTTCTCAGTAGTAGTAAACTCCAGCTGAATGTAGAAGATGGACTGATTAAACTTACTTCAGTCACACCAGCACCGAGTCAAAGATGAAATTTAAGACCTTCATTCGTCCATGTATTTAGATAAAAACACCGACCGGTTCTGAGCTTTGGGTATTCTACAACAAGAGTAACAGATCTCGGGCAGGGATATGAGTATTTCATACTAGCACCATGGGTGATCGGGCCTTCTGTTCTGCTGCCCCTCGTCTGTGGAATACCCTCCCTGACCATCTCAGGGCTCCACAGACGACTGACACATTTAAAAAAGGACTTAAAACTTTCCTTTTTAGCAGAACCTATAACTTTAATTAACATTGCTGCTTTTTCGTCAGGGTTTTATATAGGTATTATTTAATTTTTTATTGATGCTTTTATCTGCTTTTACTTTGTAGCACTTTGAGATTTGATCCAAATGTAAAGTGCGTTATAAATTAAATGTATTATTATTATTAGTCTTGTTGACTAACGATGGAGAAGGTTTGTGTTTTTTAAAGGTAATTCCTTTAAGTAGGGTTTTTTGTTGTCATTCTATCCTGAACGAGGTTTTAGACCCATTAGATCAGTGTCCCTCAATCATTATCAGCTCAGTAACAAGTTCTCTGTCATCCGTGAAATGCACCTGCGTTGGAGGACGTTCAGCATTTAATGCTTCTGTCTGTCATTTTAAGGAAGGGATCGGCGTGTTTGGACTTCCCTACGATCGGACAGAAATCTCAGCGACATCACCGACAGAAGTTAACCTAGA
Organism: Lophius piscatorius; assembly: GCA_009660295.1. Taxonomy (NCBI): domain Eukaryota; kingdom Metazoa; phylum Chordata; class Actinopteri; order Lophiiformes; family Lophiidae; genus Lophius; species Lophius piscatorius. The sequence continues at coordinate 8,970 of VRLP01010101.1, forward strand.
GTTGGTCTCATCTCCTCTTTTCCTTAACCCACACTCCCTCCAGTGATCAGATGGTGGTTCATGTCCGGCAGCCAGAGGACACTGCCCTGAACTCCCACCGCCGTCTCATCTGGTGTCCGTTCATTCAGGATGACAGCGAGGAGAACCAGGATGATGCCAGCCAAACCTTAGCCCTCCTACATGAAGACAGGGTGAGAGGTCGTGGGTTTTAAACACTCAAAATCTAGTACAAATAGATCGCTTCAAACTCTCTCATCTCAGTGGAGTAGTGGAAACGGAACTCGTAAACGATCCATCTGGATCAGATCAGTTCTCCCTGACTTTAGACCAGATCAGTTCTGACTTTAGACCAGATCAGTTCTGACTTTAGACCAGATCAGTTCTGACTTTAGACCTGATCAGTTGTCCCTGACTTTAGACCTGATCAGTTCTCCCTGACTTTAGACCTGATCAGTTGTCCCTGACTTTAGACCAGATCAGTTCTGACTTTAGACCAGATCAGTTCTGACTTTAGACCAGATCAGTTCTGACTTTAGACCAGATCAGTTGTCCCTGACTTTAGACCTGATCAGTTGTCCCTGACTTTAGACCTGATCAGTTGTCCCTGACTTTAGACCTGACTCTGTCCTCTGCATCTAGGCTGAGGTGTGGGACCTGGAGGTCCTGAGAGCCAACAACAGCAGCTGGCCCGTCTACGCCGCAGACATCAGAGACGGCCTCATCACCATCAAGGGACACTCCCAGGTATGTGTCAGCATCCAACAGGAAGTAAGGTTCTGACCTTAACATGCTCAGCGATTAGAACATTCCACAGGTATGGAGTTAGCAGAACATTCACTTAGACACTACCGCAAGTCTAGGCAACAAGTCCTAAACTCAACAAAAGGTTTACGATACAGGTTACCATGGTTACCTGTCAGTATGTGGGATATATTACCGGGTTACCATGGTTACCTGTCAGTGGGTGGGATATATTACCGGGTTACCATGGTTACCTGTCAGTGGGTGGGATATATTACCGGGTTACCATGGTTACCTGTCAGTGGGTGGGATATATTGCCTGGTTACCATGGTTACCTGTCAGTGGGTGGGATATATTGCCTGGTTACCATGGTTACCTGTCAGTGGGTGGGATATATTGCCTGGTTACCATGGTTACCTGTCAGTGGGTGGGATATATTGGCTAGAAAAACGCCAAAGCTTGAGGATCTGAAACACTTTGACCAGAACCAGATTGTGATGGCTAGGGTACTGGGTCAGAACATCTCCAGAACTACAGGTCTTTTTGAGTGTTCCTGTTGTGTCATGGTTAGAACCTAGGTTACCTCTTGGTACCAGATACCATAGCACACACACATAGCACACAGCTCTATTTGAGTAAAGGCTAGGGCTGCAGTATTTGATTATTTTAGTAATCCACTATTCTATCGATTATTCTGGCGATTAATCGAGTAATTGAAATAGAAATATAGCGTGCTCTGCTTATTTTCTTTATTTAATAATTTTTGATTGGTTCAGGAGCAATAGTAATATCCAAAACATAAAATACGACAGGTCTTTTGAATGACCCACTAATTGTTCCCCTTCTTTAAAAAATCGAGATGTTTTTTGCATGGATTGTAATAATATCTGTTATTAACAGTTATGATAACAAATGAGATT
>VRLP01010102.1:0-10626 GCA_009660295.1 Lophius piscatorius
GTCCTGATGATAACCTCAACCTCCTGCTGTGAGATTTCTGGGAAGCACTTTAGAGGCTGGGAGATCTCCAACTGTGAGTAAGCAGACTGGATAGGTAGAGAGGAGGAACCAGAAAGGACAGAACAGATTGAGTCAATTTTTTGATTTGAAGAAAGCCATGAAATTATTACAGTGCTCTTCTGTAATTTCTTTAAGTGGGGGAGTTTGTGGTTTAAGGAGATGATTGATAGTGGAAAACAGCTGCTTAGAATTTCCAGGACTGGATTTGATGATGTTGGAGTAGAACAGTGACCGAGCCTCTCTGAGGGACTTTGATGGATATCAATCATATATCACCCAAAAGTCACAAGTCCCCCTTGTTTTACAAGAAAATCCCCTTCTTTAAACCCCTGAAATGTATCTGTAGCTTTGTAAACAGGATTTCTTAGTAAAAACCCCCAAAAATGTGAGCATAAAATATGTATAAACCGTGACATAAACAAGACCGATTTCCTCAAGTATATTCATATGCACCACATTTGGGATAAATCGGACGTACGGCTGAGAAATTATTTCCGAAAACTTATGGATATATAGCTCCCCCCTAGTGTCAGTAATATACAACTGACCTTTCTTAAAATCAATCCAGTTCTTCCCCCTTTTAAAGTCCGTGGAGTATAAAGTTTGAAAATGATCTAGAACAATGTTTTTCGTAAACAAGCTCTTTTAGAATAAAAATATTTTTTAGCACTTGCTTTACATTTAGCACTTTATATATGTAAGATAGATTATTTAAGATATCTATCTTATTATCTTATATATATTCATATATATATATACTTTTTAGATACTCTTCATTGCTTTTTTTTAAAACTTTTTCAGCAGAACTATCGCAACTGTTGCTGTTTATATCAACAACTGCATGTCTTCCACAAGAGATCATGTGAAAGTGGTATATAAACAACACTGTGTCCCCCAACAAGATATTTTTCTATACTTGTTACATGCATTTCGACACAAACTTAGAAAAACAGAAGCCAAATGAACGGTTCGGCATGATGCACATCCTCAGTGAGTGGAAATATATATATATGTATACATATATTTATAATATAGATCTCCTCAATGATCTATCTTACATATAAAATGTGCCACATGTAAAGCATTGCAAAATGTAAAATTAAATGTATTTCTGTTTTTTTGTTTTGAGTGATCCAAAAAACGTTCAATTCATGATCTGAGCACAAAAAACAGAATTTTATCCAAACTCAACCTTTTTTCGTATCTCACAGCTTTATGGTCTAACTTCATATTTACCTGAATCAACATTGCCTGTTCATTTGAAAAAAAAAATAAGAAAAAAAAGCCAGCCATCCCACAGTTGAAATATTCATTTAAGAGCATAACATTTTTTGATTTCATACCAAGTAGATGTCCAGTTCAAAGTCCGATTGGCACCTGCTAAGAGACGGCAGAGGATCATCCACAGCAATCGTTCAATTGGAGGCTCGTCGGACTTCACTGCAACATATTAACACAGATTAAAATTGTGTAGGAGTGAGAAGCTAAATCTCAACTTTTGGTCTGCCAAAATAAGTTTTTTTTTCTTACTTACACATACACACACATGCACGCACAAACTCACACACACAGAAATGAAGCTCACACACTTATTAAGCTTTACATTATGCAAATCTTTCATGAATTATATAAACAGTTTGAAATCATTAAATGTGAAAAGTCTTTACTAAGTACCAATGGCAGATGCTGAGATAAAAAAATTTGGGGATAATGGAAAGATTCAGTCAGAAATTAAAGCTTTCTTAAGTTACACAAGGCATTTACGCATGATGTTCATGATCAAATACAAGTTTTACAACAAATGTTAGAACCCCTTGTCACCTGTAACCTCATTAACACACACACACACAGACACACACACACACACACACACACACACAGGCACAATCACACTCAAACAAATACATTCAAATCCATCCTCTCTGATAAGCCTTTCAGGGCTTCTGGCAAACTGCTAAAGCTATACAAATTAAATTTATTTGGACAAGACCTAAATTAAATATAATTTTATTTATATTTGAAAGAAGTTCATAATGAATCACACTCTCCTTTACAGCCAATATGTCACATTTAAGTGCCTTAGGGCCTGATTTACTAAAGATTTGCGTGTGTAAAATCAATTTCAAACTCGATAGCACCCATAATTAAATGAGCAAGTTGATATACTAACGGTGCGCACTGAAGCTTGCGTTCGTCGTACGTTTGCCTTAATGAATATGCAATATATGCAATATTGGGCATTTCTGAGGGTGCAAAATGCTGGCAGGAGTGGATGCAAATTAATTTAACACACGCAATGTGATTTTCTAAGCCTGAAAAAAACTTCAAATTGTGATTATGTCTATATTTAATACGTTTGAAAGGAAGGTGCTAATCGGCACAGCATTGCGCACGGACACAGTTTGACACAATGAAAAGCTGGTTCCGTTGTTTGGGCCGGTATTTGCACAGCATTACCAAAAATTAGAGATTTCCGAATGGTTCGGAAAAAATATTATCCGATGTGATGTTTCTATTAATGATTACTAGATGGCATTGTGGTGCTGTAGAACAATCCAAGACGGATAAGATGAAAAACTCAGGTTACTTATTGAACAACTTATGATGACATGTTTTATATCATTGGAAATCATATTTAACTTAGAGTCCAACTGTGTAAGATGAAAATGAAATAAGCAACAGTTACATGGTTCTATTTTTGATGAGTCCAAATAGCACTGTGTCAATTTTGAGGCTGGCACCCTCAAAATGGGCAGCTTTGGCCTCTCCCTTTAAAGCGTTTGCCCCTCCCTGTCCTATCGTGTCTCACCGCATACACCTTAGGGCTTTGGGGGGTGGATATGGCGTAGGGCGTTTGGGGCTGATAAACTATGGCTTTGCCATCCATCGTCCCCTGTAAGTCAGACTGCCCTCTAATTTTAACCACACCATAGACACTGAGGCCTTGGGGGACAGGTGGGACATGATGAGGAGCTCCACTGTCTGCCAGCAGGGAGGGGCTCCTTGCCACATCTGCCTCCAATTTGGATAACAGCACCTTAGATACCCACGTACCACATATCCACCTTACTACACATGCACCCACTTCCTCATATACGCAAGTCAATACAACATGGGGACGGGGCGTGAAGGCTACCCCTGTCGCATGCCCTCCCCTTGGGGGCTGGGGTTCTCCGGCCAAGGGGGGGTACTGATCTTTTCGATGAAAAATATGATACAGCCATGTTTACGGAAGAGACTCGTCCATGGTGTCCAATATGTACATTTCTGCAGTCTCCACTGGGTCGTGGGGGCCGATGCTTGTTCCCGCGGGGGTGTGAGCTTGGGGGCTCCTGGCCTCACCAGCGTATGGCGGGCTCTGGGTTGGGCGTTTAACCTCCGACTGGGCCTGCTGTCTCATGTCGCCCACCAGGCCCTCTGGGGCCTCGGTTTGGTCTCTTTGGGGTGGGTATCGGGGGGGCTCTGTCGTCTCCGTTTGGTGGCCAGGCAGGGTCATGGGGCTGTGGGTTCCGGCTGTGCTTTAATGCGTGCTGGCCTCTGGTCGTGCCGGGGGATCCTCTTTCACCTATCCTTCAGGGGATCTGCTCTTGGCCGGGTTGCTTCTTTGTGTTTCCCCCTTTCTTCTCACTTTCTTTCTCCTATCCCCCCGAGAGATCACCTCTTTCTGGTCCGGTCGCCTGATGGACTAATAACACGTAAAAATAACTAATAAAATGCCGTTCTGGTCATACTCTTCTGGTTCACGCAACTGAAAGAGTATGAGAAACTCCTTTGCGCACTAAATCTGTCTGGCTCTGCAAGGCAGCCAGATCTTTATTCTGCATGCTGAGGAAGCTTGGACAGGACAGGTTAAAAAAATAAATATATAAATGTTGTGGAATAATGTGTCTTATTGTGCGCATCTGCTCACCGTAGACAGTGAACGGCACCTGCTACTTAATAATGGTCAGAGGCATGTCTTCAACAGGTACCCTTTTGGTCATGTTTTTATATAGTTATTATTATATTTTTTATTGATGCTTTTATCTGCTTTTACTTTGTAGCACTTTGAGATTTGATCCATTTGATCCCCCCCCCCACTGTTTTATCAATAGAGGTTTTATTATAGGCCATTTTTTCTTCTCTTAATTTCAATTTCATCAGTCGTTCTTCTGGTTTTACCCACAGCATTGACCTTCTCGCAGATACTCTCCCATATCCAGTTACTTTTAATAATATTCAGATTTATCTCTTGTAGCTCAACAATATGTTTATTTGCCTTTTCCACTAACACCTCCAGTTCCATGGGATTCAATTTCCTTTTGCGCTTGCGGTCACTCTCTCCGTCCAACTCTGTATGCCGGAATCAGTAACACTAGCAAAATCCGCCATTAAGTAGGACTGCCTCCACCGTGTTTGCACCTGTCGTCATTCACGCAATTATTCTTAGTAGATCACCCGCAAACCACACAAAAACAAAACTTGCAATTTGTAAAACTGGACACACAATTGAGCACTTATTATTTGGGATCTTAATAAATCAGGTCCTCAGAATGTTCGAGTACTAAAGAGGAAATGACAAAATTCTTATTGGAATGGCAGTATTGTATTGTTTTTGTTGACTTTGAGGGAGGACGTCCTCCCCTGGAGCATCAGTTTATATATTTTGGCCAATAGCAGATCAGCATAAAAAAAGATGCAAATTAACATACATTAAATTGATGCAGGAGATTCCGCTTCTGCCCTTTATCGCAACTTAACACAGACCTTAACCCTGCCTTAAATGCAAGTGTTGCTTTGGTAGCAAGATCTGATTTTTCAAAAATATATTTTTCCAAATAAAAAAAATTAAAAAATTCAAAAAAAATAAAAAAAAATAAAAAAATAATATATATATATATATAAACTGCATAAATATTTTTTTTAATTAATTTTTTTATTAATGTTAATGAGATTTCTAAAGAGTTTATTTCGATCAGTTACTTTTTAAGGAGGCCCACCGTGGTGATCTCCGTCAACTGCTACCCGTACTGCTTTGCACCTGATCCCAATGCCCACCCCGTGGTGAGCCCCCAGGTTGGTGGCTCCATGACACTATTTTGGGCTGAGCCTGGCAAAGCCAAATGGAAAAGGCCTGGCTACCAGATACTCGCCAACAAGGTCCAAGTCTGGCTCTAGAAAGTAAGCCTATTCCGGGCGAGGCTCGCGACTTACTTGGTGCCTATTCATTGGGGTCTTTAAATATCTCTTACTCTCCCCTCCCCTGAGAACCCTTTGCCATGAGGGATATTACCCTGATGACACAGCTCTCAGGATCACAGAGGCTCACAAATCCTCCACCACGTTAAGGTGGTGATCCTTCATTCTTCCTCAGGTGAATGAGTTCAAGTATATTGGTGATTATGTGTTGATGGGTTTTTTTAATAGATTTTTCGGGCCCATATGCCTTTAGTGATAAGACAGCTGAAGAGTGACAGGAAATGTGTAGTAAGATACGATGAGTTGGCATGTAGCAAGGGGTCAGAAGTGGAATTGAACTGCGTTATGACTCTGTACATAGGGCATCTGCCCATCTTACTGAGCTACATAGTGACGATGTCTTGCTCTTGAGTGATGGGAAAATAGACCATGAGATTGACAGGCGGTTTGGTGCAGCCTCAGCTTTGATACAAGTTGTGTGTTGACCTTTGCGGGGAAGAAAGAGCTGAGTCCTTGGGCAAAGCTCTCAATTTACCTGCCCATCTACATTCCTACCCTCACCTATGGTCATGAGCTCTGGGTAGTGACTGAAAGAATGTGGTAAAGGATAAAATAGGCTGAAATGAGCTCCCTCCATAGGTTGGCAGGGCTCAGTCTTAGATATAAGTTGAGGAGCCCAGACATCCAAAACTGCTGCTCTTTCGCATCTAAAGGAGCCTTTTGAGGTGGTTCGGGCATCTGATTATGTTGCCTCCAGGAGCCTCCCTTTGGAGGTTTTCGAGTCATGACCAACTTGGAGGTAGACCAAGAACTTGCTGGAGATATATATCTCTTCTGGCTTGGAATACCTCGGGATCCCCGGGATTAACTGGACAGTGTCCCTTTGGATAGGGATGTTTGGAATACCCTTCTTGCCTGCTGCCAAAGCAACCCGACCCCCAGGTAATCGCAAAAATAATGGATACAAAAAACAACAACATAGAAGCCAACATCTATTAATGGGAATATTTTCTAGTGCACATACTGCTTGGTGAAATATGAAATTATCAAACAAACTCAACTAATTTAAATACTGGACAGCTTACTTCTACATGAAACTGACAGTTGACAGCTGCATGTGAAAATTACCTGTTTTCAAAGTCCTCATCATCATTTCTGGTGGATTCAAACGAAAGAGCAGATCTTTGTAGAATATCTGGTTGCTTTGATGAACCGTAAACTGTTACATAAAGCAGACAGATTTGCAAGTATGTTGGTTTGTACCTAATGCAAAATATTATTTTAACATACAGTTATATCCAAGTTGTTCATACTTTGGCTCTCCTTCTCCATCTTCCTCTTGTCCATCTGTGGGGACATAGACTCCAGAGACGCTGACTTCAATTCATGGAGGGTATATTTCTTCCTCTTTGAACAGGCTCCTCTTAATGCTGAGAAATGCAAAATCCAAAAGTATTAGAAATAAAACACAGAACAGAGAATGCAAAAGTTTCATTCATTGTCACAAGACTTACAACAAATCTTTTTAAATACTGTGGAGCCCATGAATTTCAGAAATCTGTCTGCGTAAAAACTAGGCCTATGCACTGACACCGTGTCCTGAAAAGCAAGGGAAGTAGTTAGACACACACACCCACACACACACTTGTGCAGATACATTTAGTTTGACACACAGTTAGGAGAAAGAGTGAAGTTACTCACCCCTTCCTGAACAAGAGCTTTCCAGGAGTGTTCCACCTTCTTCATAAACCTGAAATGATAATCATAAACATGCTACCAGTCAGCTCTTTAATTATATTTATCGCATCCTGTTTATGCCACTTTTCTATGAAACCCACTCCAGACACCACTGACAATTACATTTCTATGGATTCTCAAATTAACAACAGAGTAATATTTATTGATCTTAAATTTTAATAATTTTCTTCAGATGTACTTTGTGATAAAATTTCGAAAAAATACTTCCAATTGCTTATTTTGAACAAAGGAAGATAAATTTAGAAAAAAAATATTTTATTGATTTTGTCACACATATTGTGATTTCATTAACTGGTTTATGAACATCTTTAAAACGTTTATTGATTATAATTAAAATCGAGAAATGTGTTTTGAAGATGAGAAAAAACAACCATATGTGTAGGTTAGTTTGTGATACTCTTTGATCACCTGTAGGACTGAAGGACGTCAATGATCCCTAAGAAGATGAGAAGGTTCTCATCTTCATGTTTGGCAGGAATTCCTCCCAATCTGAAAAATAAATGTATAGCCAATTCTGCAGGCTGAATTAAACAGTAATAGATCTCTTTCAGTTATTTGGTGATTGAGTTTAGGCTGTAGTAAATGTTGTATAGTTAATTACCTCTGCCCATGTTTGTCTGTTTGTGTGCTCCGATAAAGGGACGGAACCAGAATTTTCTTTAACATTAGTGTAGAAAAACATAATTGTATTAACCACCCAGTTGATTTGTATGAAAGTTGGAGGAAGAGATGGGCTTGTAGCAAAGACAAAAAAAATTATTTTCTCACGTGTCATCATCCACTACCGGTTCAGGGTCCTTCACATTCCCCTGTATGGACTCTAGGGCAGTTGAGTAAAGGACTTTCTGTCCTTTCCTGCTGTCACATTGGCTTCCTCTGCTCAATAGCTTTCGGTCCAAAATGTGATTTCCCAGCAAGAGACTGTAGTCCATAATCTTAAAACTCTCCAGTACCTGACAAGACACAGAAACTAGATATTACAATCTCATAGTCTCCCAAAGAAAAAAGTTAATTAAAAAAAAGGTATGTTTGAATAACAAAGTAATTAGTGTTCATTTGACCGCAGGGACGGTGCCGGGATTTCAATTTTGGGTGAACCTTCAATATTGTCAGAACCTACCGTTTCAGTCTTCAAGTAACTCAATAAAAATTAAATAAGCAACCTGTGGTGACTATCAATTGAGTGATTATAACACAATTATTTTTTGTTTTCAGTGCCCTTAGATATCCTAATATATATTCACAGTAATGTATCCCTCTCTCTCTCTATATATATATTATATATCTTGCTACATTTGTTCGAAGTTCAATTGCAAACGGCAGTAATTAAATCGTGCCAAAATCAAACATTTTATGCAGTATGTCTATCAGTTGCTGTTGATTAAGCCAGAAATACAACAATTTATTTGGATAACTGAAACATCATTTGAATGATCTCTCTGCATTATAAATGTTTAAATTAATTCAGGGAGGAGGAAGAGAAACAGATTGCTGGACGAGCAAGATTATCTAATAACAGGAGAGAGAGGGTGAGGAAGAGAGAGACGGAGAGAGAGGTGGAAAGAGATAGACAAAGAGAGGGATACAGTACTGTGAAGCCATACCTTAAGAAATTTCAATGCTTTCCACGAGAAAGAAGAGTTATCAAATCAGAAAGGGGTTTTCAAGTCTATCTTCTAATTTCATATATAATCTTGCTGATGAAGAAAAATCTTGTCTTCTGATCATTTGTGGAAAAGGAATTAACTCAAAGAATCTCTGTTTTGTTATGTAAATTTATAGGTTTATGAACCCCAATCTGCTCCCCATGCACTGCTGACTTGGAAAAGTTTTCCTGCATCATTTGAATGTTTTGTAAAGTTGATCAAGCTGCTTTGACAAAAGGGTTACAAATGAGTTGCCACTGACTTCATCAGGCTGTAAGAAACACTGTGGAAACTGCCATTGAGTTCACTAAGCTGGCATTCTATTAGTTTGTTTAATATAGCTTGCAAGTTGCTGTCACTCATGACGCTGGTTGCTTTTCCCAAAGAGGTATATTCTATACCTTCCAAAAATGGACTTGGAGCTTTCGTTTGTGAACGGGTAAATATTTATCACAACTTTTGATCTTACCCTCACAATGTTATTTGTCATTTCCAGCATCTTGTTAAAACTGTCACTGGAGCGATGTCTGACAGCAATGTTTAAGATTTTCAATCAAATCCACAGTATCGGTCGCCTACATATTAATTGACTGGAGGCCTTTTCTATTTGCATGTCCAATTTGTTGTAGAAGGAATATACATTTTATTTGTTCACATCTGCTTAATTAACGATTATGCATCAGTGTGATTCTGTTCTCCCTCTTCTGCATATTGTACCGTTATCCTGCAAAATGTAATTTTACGGTAAATGAATGAATGAATGAATTTCATTTTAATACAGAGTATCTGTAATATAATTAAATAGAAATGCCGAACTAGCACGTAAAGGTGCTTTTCTAACAACCTATCTGTATCTACAATTACAACATGACCAATCTGACTATGCACTGATGTCAAGTCCTCCAAACAAATTTGTCCTAATACACTTAGACGGGACAGTTTATACTTCAGCTACTCAGCTTGATCATGAGACAAAAGTAATTTGTTCCGCTGTGTGTTAATCCTCCATCGTATTGACACTGCTGTTTCACATTGTTGAACTAAAAGTCAGGCGTGAATGAAGCCATCATAAAAACTTGACAGTGCTCATTTAACTAAGCAGTCATTTGCATAATATTAATGCAGCCATTAGTGTGCAACAGTGTGGTCCAGTAAAATGGCTGAATCACTCTAGGCTAAGGTAGTGAATGTTTTGAACTAAACTATGTAAAAAAAAAAATCAATGGGAATAATTTTAAGTAATCTATCAAACAAAAATACAAAGTATTCTTCGGTTTCTCAAAGGTGAGAATTACATAATTTTCTCTATTTTAAATAGTGCTGTGAAAATCTTTTGGAACCTTCCTGTGCATCATACTGAACTGTGTACTATGAACTCATATCCATTACAAATGGAGCAGAATTCCCTCTCATAACCAACACTGCTGTCACGATAATTGGTTTCCCCATACCTGACCTCACAGACCTAAACAATAAAGCCATTGCTTTTACTGCAATTTCAATAGCTCATGATATAACAGCACAGTTACATAGCACTTGTTACACCCTTCGGTGGGGTTTTGCCCGGACCCAAATGCAGACGCAGAACACGTAGAGCTGGTGCACAGTATCTATTTATTGATACTCACTAACACGAGGAAAAACAGGAACTGAACACTTCAGGTACTCACGAAACAATGTGAGGGTTTGGGACACGTGACGACACGAGGACATCATGCGACGAACAGGCACAGAAGGGAAGGTAAGGACAGACTTTATACACACAGACATAACGAGACAACGAGACACAGCTGGAGGGGAAACACAGGTGAGCGTGAGGAGCAATCACAAGACAGACAGGGAGAAAGGAACACAGAGGCGTGACAAAAGGAACAGAGGCGTGACAGAGCCCCCCCCTCAAGGGACGGATACCAGACGTACCAAATGTCCAAATCCAAAAACTTTAACACAAACAGGGTGGGAGGAGGGGGTCTGGAGGAGGGTC